>ML297699.1:0-35733 GCA_005239495.1 Nicotiana undulata
TAGTTCCATTATACTTGGGAATTTCTGACATGCGGAATTTTTTTGGAATGGGTTTAGGAGCCGTGTTGGGGGGAAAGGCTTTTGTACGAACTTCTTTGAATCCAATCCTTTCAAAATTGGTGGTGCTCCCGGAATTTGATCAACTCTGAAGTTATATGTTTCTACCTTCTTGTCATTGGATTCGATCTTCTCTCCTGATTTGACCCGCTTTGTTAGCTCCTCGAGCATCTTTATGATAGCGGGATCGGTCCCTGATTCATTTCCGTTTGACCTTCTTGGTACCGATTAAGCCCTATGGACAACTTCATGTGATGGTACGGACTCAATCCTTCTCGGTGCATGGTTCTGGTTTTGAAGGTGTGCTATTGCAGCTTGTTGAGCCTGCAACATTTCGAATAACACTTGATGTGATGACCCAAAAGGTCATCCTATCCTAATTTAACTAAATATGTGTTCTGAGGCCTCGAAAGCCTCTTTAATCTCACCTCGATGTGCATGCGCAGCCCGGGCGCGTAGCCGGGAAGCCTTTATGTAAAAGTTTGATAATAAGTTGAATTTGCAATAATTAATTGAATACAATTGACTTTGGTCAATATTTTTGGTAAACGGACCCGGACCCGTGATTTGATGGTCCCCGAGGGTCCGTAGGAAAATATGGGACTTGGGCATATGCCCGGAATAAAATTCTGAGGTCCCAAGTTCGAGAAATGAATTTTTAAAGAATTTTGAAAATGGAATTTGATTTGAAATCTATGATACTGGACTCGTATTATGATTGCGGAGCCCGGAACAGGTTTAATATGTGTTATATGAGTTATCTGTAAAGGTTGGTGTAAAACAGACTTGTTTTGATGTGTTTCAGATCGAAAATGAAATGTTAAAGGTTAATGAAGTTTTGAGGATTTTCATAGATTTTGGTGATTAATTCATTCATTTCGATGTTATTTCGGTGGTTTTGGTACTTGAATAAGTCCGTATAATGGTTTGGGAGTCGTGTGTGTTTTTGGTCTTGAGCCCTGAGGGCTCGGGTGAGTTTCGGGGGGAGGGGGGGTGTCGGAGTGTTAAAACATAGAAATCTCTGGTGTTTTGGGTCAGATCTGGTGTCTGAGGAAAATACCCTTCGCAAACGCGTGGTGACACTAGCAAACGCCAAGAGCATCAGGTGGACCTAGGATTTTTACTCTACACGAATGCGTAGAGGGAGACGCGAACGCGGAGCACTGGCCAGTGCTTCTACGCGAATGCATCCCCAGGGGTGCGAACGCGTAGTGTTAGGCTAGGGTCTGGGGGACTGGGTAGTTTGTTCTTCGTGAACGCAGCCATAGGCTCGCGAACGCGTAAGCCTGGAGGGCCAAGTCTTCGCGAACGCGTCCCTGGTGACGCGAACGCATAGGTTCAGCAAGTCAACCCTTCGCGAACGCGGCCAAGGGCCCGCGAGAACGCGAAGGGTAAATTCCGTTCAGTTGATGAAGTGTTCAAAAACAGAATTCTATTTCGGGATTTCCACTTTTTCATCAACTTCTTCTTCTTCAAGACCCCATAGGCAATCCCTAAGCTAGTTCTCCTTCATAACCACTTGGGTAAGTGATTCTAACACTAATTCCTTCCATTTTCCTCCATCATTCACTAGAATCTAGGCCTAAAATCATGAAAACAAAGTAGGAATTAGGGGTTTTGAGTAGAGTTAAGGTTTAAGGGATTTTGGGTAATTCAACCTCATTTTGGGGTCATATTTAAAAACAAATGGTATATTCGGATTCGTGGTGGTATGTGTGATCGGGTTTTGGTCCGAGCCTCATGTTTGGACCAAGCGGGCCCTGGGTCGAATTTTGATATTTTTGGAAGAATGTTGGGAAATGAATAATTAGGCTATGAGACTGAATTATTGAGTCATTATTGATATTATTAAGTTGATTATGATTAGATATTATCGTTTCGGAGTCCGATTCGAGAGAAAAGGCAGTGTTAGAGGCTTGACTTGCATTTTTGGACCCGAGGTAAGTGGCTTGCCTAACTTTGGTGAGGGATTAGGTATTGTGCCCTATGTGCTATGTGTGTTATCATGTCCAATGCATAGGTGAGGTGACGAGTACCTATGCATTGTGTGTCAAATATGCCCGTGAGTCCGTTTTGCTTAATTATTTGTTATTACCTCAATGATTATTGTGTTATAAAGTAGTTCATTCGGAAAATTGTTTAACTGTGGAGACTACTTGATTAAGAATTGTATTGTGATGTCCTAGTGGAGGACCCAAATCATTAAGTTACTCGTAAGGAATTGGTTATAGCTGAGACCCTTGCTGGGAAAATGTGTTAAAAAAGAATATAAACTGTTCTAGTTATTTCTATTATTTTAGTGTTAATATGTTAATGTAATTGTGTACGTTGGCTTGTCGAGCGGGTTTAACATTAGACGCAGTCATGGCCGAAGGTGGGATTTCAGGTCGTGACAAGTTGGTATCAGAGCACTAGGTTGCTTAGGTCTCACAACTCATGGACAAACTTGGTAGAGTCTGAGGGATCGGTACAGAGACGTCTGTACTTATCCCCTGAGGCAGCAAAGTTAGGAATAACTTCACATCTTTCATTCTCTATCGTGACAATTGAATTCCAAATACTAATTGAGTCTCTAATTACTCTCTCGCAGATGGCGAGAACGCGTGCTTCCTCATCGACCGGTCATCAGCCTTATCCCCCTATTGCAGCTCCTACGAGGGGCCGAGGCCAAGACCGTGCTAAAGGCCGAGGCTGATCTAGAGTAGCTACTCTAGTAGAGGAACCACAGGTAGACTATGCCGGTGAGGTCCCAGGTCAAACAGTTCCAGTGGGGCCAGTTCAGGTTCCAGAGGGGTTTATTGCCACCCTAGTGCTTCAGGACGCTCTTGTCCGCCTATTTGGACTGATGGAGAGTGTGTCTCAGGCCGGTTTTGTTCCTACTGCACCAGCTGGTTCTCAGGCTAGGGGTGGGACCCAGACTCCTGCTATTCATACACGCGAGCAGTTTGCCACTCTGTTCCAGACTCCGGCACCTCAGACAGCCGGAGTAGCTCAGCCATGTACTGTGACACCGGCTGTTGAGGGAACAGCTATGTCAGCAGATGCCTTATGGAGGTTGGATAGATTCACTAAGTTATTCACTACTACTTTTACTGGTTCACCGTCAGAGGATCCACAAGATTATTTGGACAGCTGTCATGAGGTTCTTCATAACATGGGCATAGTGAAGTCCAATGGAGTTGACTTTGCTACTTTCGGTTATCTGGCGCAACCAAGACTTGGTGGAGAGACTATTGCTTGACCAGACCAGCTGGGTCTACACCTTTGACTTGGGCTCAGTTCTCTGAGCTATTCCTGGGGAAGTTTCTTCCCATTACTCAGCGAGAGGATCTTTAGAGGCTGTTTGAGCGCCTCCAGCACAGATCTATGTCTGTCACTCAGTACGAGACCAGGTTCATCACTCTAGCCAGGCATGCACTTATGATACTTCCCACTGATCGTGAGAGAGTGCAGAGATTTATTGAGGGTTTATCTCAGCCCATCAGACTCCAGATGTCCAGGGAGTTAGGTACTTATATTTGATTTCAGGATGCGACCGATGTGGCTAGGAGGATTGAGATGATTCTGTCACAGGGAGGTGGTCAGGGGGCTGACAAGAGGCCCCGTCACTTTGGAAGATTCAGTGGAGCCTCATCTGGAGGCAGGGATTCTTTCGGTAGAGGCCATCCACCCCGACCTTTTCAGTCAGCACTTCAGGTATCTCACCGTGCACTGCCAGCCCCTATTAGTGCACCACCAGCACCTATCAGTGCATATCCACTTCAGAGCTACTAGGGTGGTTATTAGGGTCGTCAGGGTCAGTTCCAGAGTCATCAGCCACATCAGCAGAGACCTTGTTATTCTTGTTGTGTTCATGGGCACATTGCGAGGTATTGCCCCAAGGCTTCTGGTAGTTCTCAGTATCACGGTTCTCGCACCATGGTCCGCGTAGAAGGTGCACTTCCACCCCCTCAGCTAGCTAGGGGTGGTGGTCTTGGTGCTAGAGGTGGAGGTCAGACTCATCGAGGTGGAGGGAAGGCCATGAGAGGTAGAGGTCAGCCCGTAGCAGGTAGACCTAGAGATGTGCAGGTTGGAGGGGCTCAGCCCCGATGCTATGCTTTCTCCTGCTCGTCCGGATGTTGAGGCTTATGACGCAGTTATTATAGGTACGGCTTCAGTTTGTAGCCAAGAGGCTTCGGTGTTATTTGATCCGGGTTCTACATTCTCCTATGAATCTTCATATTTTGCCCCTTATTTGAACATTCCCCGTGATTCCTTTAGTACTGTTCTGCATGTGTCTACACCGGTGGGTGATTCTATAGTGGTAGATCGAGTCTACCGTGCTTGCTTAGTAGCTATTGGTAGTCTGGAGACTCAGGTTGATCTTTTGCTTCTTGATATGGTTGACTTTGACGTGATATTGGGGATGGATTGGTTATCCCCATATTATGCAATTCTGTACTGTCATGCCAAGACAGTGACCTTGGCCTTGCCAGGGGTACCTCGTTTGGAGTGAAGGGGGAGTCCTAGTCATTCTTCTGGTAGAGTTATTTCTTATATGAAGGCTCGGAGCATGGTCGAGAAGGGTTGTTTGGCGTATCTGGCCTATGTTCGTGATTCTAGTGCTGAGGTTACTTCCCTGGAGTCTGTGCCCGTAGTTCGTGAGTTTCCAGAGGTATTACCTGCTGACCTGCCGGGTATGCCACCTGATAGGGATATTGACTTTTATATTGAGGTAGCTGAGGGCACTCGGCCTATTTCCACTCTACCGTATCGTATGGCCCCGCCAGAGTTGAAGTAATTGAAGGAGCAGTTGCATGATTTGTTGGATAAAGGCTTCATTAGGCCTAGTGTTTCTCCTTGGGGTTCTCCAATGTTCTTTGTCAAGAAGAAAGATGGCTCGATGAGGATGTGTATTGACTACCAGCAGTTGAATAAGGTTACTATTAAGAACGAGTATCCTTTGCCGAGGATGGATGATCTCTTTGACCAGCTTCAGGGTGCTACGGTGTTCTCCAAGATAGACTTGAGATATGGTTATCATTAACTCAGGATTAGGGCTTCTGATGTCCCTAAGACAGCTTTTTGCACTCTTTATGGGCACTATGAATTTTTGGTGATGTCTTTTGGGTTGACTAATGCCCCCGCTGTATTCATGGAGTTGATGAACCGAGTGTTCAGGCCTTATTTGGACTCGTTCTTTATTGTTTTCATTAATGATATATTGATATACTCTAGCAGCCGAGAGGAGCATGAGCAGCACCATAGAGTCGTCTTCCAGACTCTGAGGGATAGCTAGTTGTATGCCAAATTCTCCAAGTGTGAGTTTTAGTTGAGTTCAGTTGCTTTTCTGGGCCATGTGGTTTCATCAGAGGGTATTCAGGTAGATCCCAAGAAAATTTCAGCAGTTAGAGATTGGCCTAGGCCCACTTCAGCTACAGAGATTTGGAGCTTCTTGGGCTTAGCAGGATATTATCGCCGATTTGTGGAGAACTTTTCATCTATCGCAGCCCCGATGACCAGGTTGACCCAGAAGAGTGCTCAGTTAAGGTGGTCTGATGAGTGTGAGGCGAGCTTTCAAAAGCTCAAGACAGCCTTGACCACGGCACTAGTGTTAGTATTGCCCTCAGGTTTAGGACCGTATACCGTGTATTGTAATGCTTCACGGGTTGGGCTTGGTGCAGTGTTGATGCAGGACGACAAGGTTATAGCCTATGCTTCTCGTTAGTTGAAGATTCATGAGAATAACTATCCAGTGCATGATTTGGAGCTTGCATCTATTGTTCACTCATTAAAGATTTGGAGGCACTATCTGTACGGAGTGCCATGTCAGGTGTTCACGGACCATAGGAGATTGCAGTATCTGTTCAGACAAAAGGAGTTGAACATGAGGCAGAGGAGATGGTTAGAGTTGCTGAAGGATTATGATATTACCATTCTTTATCATCCGGGGAAGGCCAATGATGTGGCCGATGCTTTGAGCCGGAAGTCAGTCAGTATGGGCAGTCTAGCTTATTTATCAGTCGGGGAGCGACCTCTTGCGTTGGAGGTTCAGGCTTTAGCCAACCGATTTGTGAGATTGGAGGTTTCTGAGACTGGTAGTGTGTTGGCCCATACCGCGGCCCGTTCTTCATTGTATGATCGTATTCGGGCCAGGCAGTATGATGAACGATATCTATGTACCCTTAGAGATACGGCTCGGCACAGAGGTGCCAAGCAGGTCACAGTGGATGATGAGGGAGTTCTGAGGATGCAGGGCCGTATTTGTGTGCCCGATATTGATGGCATTCGTGACTTGATACTTCAGGATGCCCATAGTTCCCGGTATTCCATTCATTCGTTCGCCGCAAAGATGTACCAGGACTTGCGGCAGCATTATTGGTGGCGTAGAATGAAAAAGGATATTCTAGCTTATGTAGCTCGGTGCTTGAACTGTCAGCAAGTTAAGTACGAGCACCAGATACCCGGTGGTTTGATGCAACAGATTCAGCTTCCTGAGTGGAAGTGGGAGCGTATCACCATGGACTTTGTAGTTGGACTCCCACGGACTTAGAGGATGTTTGATGGGGTTTGGATAGGCTGACCAAGTCAGTGCATTTCATTCCGGTATCAGTGTCATATTTAGCAGAGAAATTGGCAAAGATTTACATGAGAGAGATTGTTAGATTGCATGGTGTGCCCATATCTATTATATCAGATCGAGGTACTCAGTTTACCTCCCTTTTATGGAGAGTATTTCAGCGAGAGTTGGGCACACAGATTGATTTTAGCACACCATTTCATCCTCAGACGGACAGACAGTCCGAGCGTACTATTCAGATTTTGGAGGATATGTTGCAGACCTATGTCATTGATTTTGGTGGTTCATGGGACTAGTTCTTGCCTTTAGCTGAGTTTGCCTACAACAACAGCTATCAGTCGAGCATTCAGATGGCTCAGTATGAGGCGTTGTATGGTAGACGGTGTCGGTCTCCAGTTGGATGGTTTGAGCCTAGAGAGGCTAGATTTTTGGGTTCTGAGTTAGTACAGGATGCCTTGGATAAGGTGAAGATTATTCAGGATAGACTTCGTACAACTCAGTCCAGTCAAAAGAATTATGCGGATCGCAGAGTTCAAGATTTTACTTTCATGATAGGAGATCAGGAGTTTCTTAGAGTGTCGCCTATGAAGGGCGTGATGAGGTGCGGGAAGAAGGGCAAGTTGAGCCCTAGGTACATTTGTCCATTTGAGATTTTGGATAAGGTAGGAGAGGTGGCCTACAGACTTCCCTTTCCATCGCATTTATCAGCCTTGCATCCAGTGTTTTATGTATCTATGCTCAGGAGGTATATTGCGGATCCATCCCATGTTCTTGACTTCAGCGGTGTCCAGTTGGACCAGGATTTGTCTTATGAGGAGGAGCCAGTAGTCATATTAGCTAGGCAGGTTTGTCAGTTGAGATCGAAGAGTTATCCTTAGGTTCGTTTTCAATGGAGAGGTTAGCATGCTGAGGCAGCTACTTGGGAGTCCGAGTCTAATATGCGGAGCCGTTATCCCCACCTTTTCCCAAACTCAGGTACCTTTTATGTCCGTTCGAGGACAAACGTTTGTTTTAGAGGTGGAGATTGTGATGACCCAAAAAGGCATCCTGTGCTAATTTAACGAAATCTGTGTTTCGAGGCCTCGAAAGCCTCCGTTAATCTCACCTCGATGTGCGTGGGCAGCCCTGGCGCGTAGCCGGGAAGCCTTTATGTGAAAGTTTGATAATATGTTGAATTTGCAGTAATTAATTGAATACAGTTGACTTTGATCAACAATT
The DNA here is from genome assembly GCA_005239495.1 of Nicotiana undulata. Lineage (NCBI taxonomy): Eukaryota > Viridiplantae > Streptophyta > Magnoliopsida > Solanales > Solanaceae > Nicotiana > Nicotiana undulata. The sequence goes on from ML297699.1 coordinate 7,835, forward strand.
TTGGTAAACAGACCCGGACCCGTGATTTGACGGTCCCGGAGGGTCCGTAGGAAAATATGGGACTTGGGCGTACGCCCGGAATCGAATTCTGAGGTCCCAAGTCCGAGAAATAAATTTTTAAAGAAATTCTTTTTTCTGAAAATAATAATGACTTTTGAAAATGGAATTTGATTTGAAATCTGTGATACCGGACCCGTATTATGGTTCTGAAACCCGGAACAGGTTTAATATGTGTTATATGAGTTATCTGTAAAGTTTGGTGTAAAACGGACTTGTTTTGATGTGTTTCGAATCGAAAATAGAAAAGTTAAAGGTTAATGAAGTTTTGAGGATTTTCATAGATTTTGGTGATTAATTCATTGATTTTGATGTTATTTCGGTGGTTTTGGTACTTGAATAAGTCCGTATAATGGTATGTGAGTCGTGTGTGTTTTTTGNTGAAGAGCATCAGGTGGACCTGGGATTTTTACTTTACGCGAACGCGTAGAGGGAGACGCGAACGCGTCCCCAAGGGTGCGGACGCGTAGTGTTAGGCTGGGGTCTGGGGGATTGGGTAGCTTGTTCTTCGTGAACGCAGCCATAGGCTCGCGAACGCGTAAGCCTGGAGGGCCAAGTCTTCGCAAACACGGCCCTGGTGACGCGAACGCATAGGTTCAGAAAGTTCGCGAAGGGTAAATTCCGTTCAGTTAATGAAGTGTTCAAAAACATAATTCTATTTCGGGATTTCCACTTTTTCATCAACCTCTTCTTCTCCAAGACCCCATAGGCAATCCCTAAGCTAGTTCTCCTTCATAACCACTTGGGTAAGTGATTCTAACACTAATTCCTTCCATTTTCCTCCATCATTCACTAGAATCTAGGCCTAAAATCATGAAAGCAAAGTAGAAATTAGGGGTTTTGAGTAGAGTTAGGGTTTATGGGATTTTGGGTAATTCAACCTCATTTTGGGGTCGGATTTCAAAACAAATGTCATATTCAGATTCGTGGGGGTATGTGTGATCGGGTTTTGGTCCGAGCCTCGTGTTTGGACCAAGCGGGCCCGGGGTCGAATTTTGGTATTTTTGGAAGAATGTTGGAAAATGAATAATTAGGCTGTGAGACTGAATTATTGAGTCATTATTCATATTATTAAGTTGATTATGATTAGGTATTATCGTTTCGAAGTCGGATTCGAGAGAAAAGGCAGTGTTAGAGGCTTGACTTGCATTTTTGGACCCGAGGTAAGTGGCTTGCCTAACTTTGGTGAGGGATTAGGTATTGTGCCCTATGTGCTATGTGTTTTATCATGTCCAATGCATAGGTGAGGTGACGAGTACCTATGCATTGTGTGTCAAGTATGCCCGTGAGTCCGTTTTGCTTAATTATTTGTTATTACCTCAATGATTATTGTGTTATGAAGTAGTTCATTTGGAAAATTGTTTAACTGTGGAGACTACTTGATTAAGAATTGTATTGTGATGTCCTAGTGGAGGACCCAAATCATTAATTTATGTACTCGTAAGGAATTGGTTATAGCTGAGACCCTTGCCGGGCAAATGTGTTGATTTTAGTTGTTATTCCCCATGTCAGGTGGTTATGAATTGAAAGTTCGGTAATTGATTCCTTGCCAAGTTGTTATTTATTGTTGATATTACTTTGGTGAGGAAGAGAGTAAAGAATGAAGGGTGATGCCATGCCATTCATTCATATCATTCATTCAGTTATTTACTTATCGCATTGTGAGGAGGAGAGTAAAAGCACGAAGGGTGATGTCGTACCATTCATTTTATTTATTTATTATTGCAATGTGAGGAAGAGAGTAAAAGCACGAAGGGTGATGCCGTGCCATTCATTTCATTTATTTATTATTGCAATGTGAGGAAGAGAGTAAAAGCACGAAGGGTGATGCCGTGCCATTCATTTCATTTATTCATTACTGCAATGTGAGGAAGAGAGTAAAGCACGAAGGGTGATGCTGTGCCATTCATTTCATTTATTACTGCATTCATTTCATATATTTACTAGTTGCATCGTGAGGACGAGAGTAAAAGCACGAAGGGTGATGCCGTGCTATTCATTTTTCTGTTTATTTATTGTATTCGATATCTCATTTTGTTTCATGCTTGTTTCCCCTTACTTGTTCCCGTATTACTTGCTTATCTGTTAAATATTTGTTACTTACCTAGTATATTTTTGGTAGAAATGTATAGGTAGGTTATCGTTGTCGTGTCTAGCCTCACCACTACTTCGGCCGGGGTTAGGCTCGTCACTTGCTAAGTACATGGGTTCGGTTGTACTGATGCTACACCTGCACTTCTTTATGTTGTGCAGATCCCGCTGCCGGACCTAGTGGACACTGATAGAGGGAGTATCCTTCCGCCACTTCGTAGATTTCAAGGTAGACCGCAGACGTTCGTGGGCCTTGGCATCTCCTCTACCCTTATCTTTCTATTCTGTCTTGTTCTTCTTAGTTCTGAGACAGTTAGGTATTATTTCTTCAGACCTTGTATTTAGTAATCTCATAGACAGTCCGTGAGTTAGTGACTCCAGGTTCTGGGATATTGCTAACAGAATGTATTATTGGTATTTTTATTTAGTTAAGAAGTATCTACTTTCGCACTTAAAATGGAATATAAATTGTTCTAGTTATTTCTGTTATTTCAGTGTTAATATGTTAATGTAATAGTGTACGTTGGCTTGTCTAGCGGGTTTAACGTTAGACGCAGTCATGGCCGAATGTGGGATTTCAGGTCGTGACACTTGAAGGCTGATCACGCTTTTTTTTCCTCCCTGTGTATTCTGACCGGCTGATCAAACGTCTCCGCAGACGCTATTCTCGGGGTAGACGGCGAGATTTGCATTACTGGCAATGTGGGAACTGACACCAATAGGGTCCGCGACCGGAACTTCCTCGAGGTCAACTAGAGGCACCTCTTCCTTGGGGCAGCTATGTTGTTGTTTTCGCCGTGAAAGCCGAGGCCATTGTCGATGTGTGTGGGTGTTGCTTGAGAATTCGATATGTTGATCTTGTAATAAAAAACACACTCACAAGAACAAGTATAAAATAGTGTGTGTTATGAAAATTAGCACCATGCAATAACTATTATCCTTGGCCCAACGGTGGGCGCCAAACTGCTTACCCTTAAAATCGGATAACAATTAAATTTATAAGTGCTTTTAAGGATATGTGATTTCACTTGTCACAAATTGAAGAATATGTAAATTGATATTAGAGATTGACTGTAAATAAAGATAAATCAAACCAATATGATGTGCAGCTTTGGCCCTCGAGCAAGGTCGCCCTCGAATCAAATGAGTATGCTATTGAAAAGTATTAACTGGGCAACAGAGTATGAAAGCTTTAACAGAGAAAACGTAATATATTGTTGTGAATAGTGTTAATATGATGGTTACAAAATGATTAGAATCCATTTTATATAGTAGATGAGTTCTACTTATGGTACAATTCTAAATATAGTAAGAAACCCCATGATTGGCATCCGTCCTCGACATGATATGTGCCGAGATTCTTGCTCGATCTCGGATATTTTGGCTTACCGTTACTCGACCAGGTAAACCCCTTTCGATCCCACTCGATCTCCGTTCCGCTCTGTCTCTATCTTGATTAATCGTCGTCCTTGTATGACCCTCGAATTAAGGGTTTTCATATTGAGACTCGATACAATATAGGGTCAAATTGTAGTCTATCATGATCCAACCTCGATTAGTCACTAGAAGGACATCTCGTTCTGACCGTATATAAACAATGGTGCTACTTTTTTTAGCACATATTTTCATCTCTTGAGTCCAGGAAATTCTACCTACATTCCGGACTCGGTGAAAAAGACCCTCTGTTCACAGAAAGTTGCGGATGTAGGTTTTCAACAATGGCAAGAGATAAAGTGAAAGGTGAATGTACGCTATCGATAGTAAATGTGAAGTGCAAAAGTACTTATTCTCCGTAACGTTATATTTACATACATATGAATAAGGGGTGTTTGCTATGATATATTAAGGAAAATAATACATAATATTCGTTTTGGTATTATTAATTCCTTGCTTGGTAGTATTTTTTAATCTATGTAGAACTACTACATGTATTAGTTATGCACTCTATTTGATATTATCTTATGTATAACTAATACATAGCAAATCATGGCATTAATTATATCATGATTTTTAATACATGGATAAACATTATACACTCCTATGCAACATGTTATTTTTAAGGCCCGTTTGGCCATAAGAAAATGTTCCCCTTTTTTTGGAAATTGTTTCACCTATTTTCCGAAATTAATGTATGGCTATGAAAATTTTAAATTTCACTTGAAGTAGAATTTCAGAATTTTTCGAAAATTTGAAAAACTCCACGTTGTTTTTCTAAATTTTCACTCAAATCACTCAAAAATAATCAAAAACAACTCCAAATTATATTTATGTCCACACACAACTTTATTTTTCAAATATAATTTTCACTTGAATTTTTATTTCACTTTTTTATGGAATTTCATAATTCTTATGTCCAAACGCCCACTTAATATACCAAACCTAATAGTGGATAAGAAATAATCTCAGAATTACTAGTACCAGCATAACTAATCCCAACATTACTAATCTCAATATTATTAATACCCCTAATCAAGACTATTCTTATATCCTACCAAATGACCCCTAATTTCTAAGCATATCTCTACGCTAAGATCGTACTCAGGGTCAATAAGGGTTAATCTACAGCTTGTTTGGATGGTTGTTAATTATTGTATTGTTACTTTAAATATGATGTTTGTTTTGGTTGTTACTTAAATTTTATTGTATCGTATCGTTAAATACGTCGTTACGTAACGACGAAATGTGCCACTTTATGTAACGATCGATTTGGTGTGGTTCCATCGTTATCTTTTCTTTTTTTCTAATCTCACCCTTCATTATTATTAAATAATTTTATTTTATCATTTAACCTACCTTTTTATATAATAAATATACCCCGTATCATAATTTTTCTTCATAATATTGCAAGTTTATTCTTCATGTTGCTGGTGTGTGGTATCATGATACAACAACAAACGATACAATCTATCCAAACATTGTAATCATCAAACGATACCAAACAATACAATACAATACATTATGAAACGGTCTGTAACAACCCTCCAAACAAGTTGTTAATTAATAAAGTATCACTTTAGAAAATAAAAATGTGCTAATTAGTAGTTATTATTTCGAACCTCCCATTGTTTCAATAAAGGACAATTTAATCAAATAATTCGTATTATTAATACTATATATATTAAATAAGTTTTTTAATAAGTGTGCCAAAATCTTAAATGAAACTTATTAAAACAAAGATTTATCTCTACGTTTTGAGTGGGTATGATTACGAGTTCAGTATGTTGAAGACAGCCTTCTTCCCCTAGGGGATATATCTCTAGCAAATCCAACGTTCATCATATGGAACATTGTGCAGAGTCAAGTGCAAAACAATGCAACCCAAACTCCTCCACCAAATCAGATTCCTCCACCCAACAATCACAATGCTCAAGAATTAGAAGATCATCAAGGAATGCAAGTAGAGGAAGTGAATCTACTAGGGTCAAAACAAGTTGTGGAATTTTCAAATTTAAATAAACTTAAGGTATATCTCTTTAGGGAAGTGCAAGAGAAGAGGTATATTCTCAACTGCCCTCCAGCATTATACAAATGCTCGATGGACATCCGTCCACCCCAGAACCCAACGGTGGAGAACCATGCCGTGATACTGGTCCCTTCATTGAGAAGGAATCCATCACTCCAAACTCAGGTAAAAAATGGACGAACAAACAACCATGCAATGATGTATCGACCAACTAATATAATTATTTGGAATATTCGTGGGGGTAACAATGAAAACTTTCGTATGAATTTTAGAGAAATGATAGATACTCATAAACCATGCATGGTCACTCTTTTGGAAACCAGGATGGAAAATTATATTTCCCTCCTCACTGAACTTGCTTTTTCTGAAATGATCGAAGTTCCTAGTGAAAACCAATCAGGAAGTATGGTTATACTATGGGATTCAAGTGTTGTTAAAGTGAAAATTTTTGTTAGGAGGAAGCAATAAATACATGCAACAATAGAGGTTAGTCCTTCTCACACCTGTCGCGCCCCCTTTTTCCTCTCTTTTCGGATCAGACACGAGTTTTGACATTATTGGGATAACTCGTTTCCTTTTGGGAAAGGGGTATGCAAGGATTCGAAGAGTCGCCACCTAACGATTTTAAGGTGTGTTAGGGAACCTATTTGGGGTCATTTACAAACAAGATTGGATAACTAGAGACGGGGTAAGGGCTTAAAATTACTCCAAGAGGAAGGTGTTAGGCACCCCTCAGAGTCCACAATTGTGGTTCCCGACCAAAGAACTTTGTGAATTTGAGAAAATAGACAATTAAAGTTAAAATAAGTAAGGAGTTTTGAAAGATTCGAAGTCTAAGCACACATGTGTCACAAAAGTTTTGAAAATATATTTAATCTCTAATTAATGTTTTGAAAAGAATTATAATATAAAACATGTATACAAAGGATAGGGGGATCCTAGGTTGTTTGTCATATGGATCTCATCAGTACAATACCCGGTAATCACTCCTCAAAGAGGGGCTACACGTGGTATTAGCGCACCAGTCATCATATCCATATCTACCCTTCCCACCCCTTAACAGTTATTAAAGTGAGTGTGGGTCAGCGACCTCTATTGTGTGCTTTTACCCGTCCCTTCCTAATGGCCCTGGAGGAGTTTAGGACCTCTACTTATAGGGGCAGTTCTAGGAAGACCCTTAGGTTTAAAGGAAAAAATACTAAGGCGACAGACAAAACAAATAGGACTGCAGCAAATGGGAAAGGAGAAGAGCATGTAAGAGGCTCAAATTTACCTCCGCAGATAATGCAAGTAAACAACACGACTCAAACACAATTAAGGGCAGTATTGCTAATTAGAACCCTAAGACATGGTGTCTAGGTGAGTTCAGAATATAAGCAGATATGCAGACTTGTTTTATAACTCAGAAACGGGCCCTAATCAGTTTGCCTACTAATTTTAAAACCTGTTGAGTATTAGACAGTATACACAATTGAGGCAGATTTCTAGTTTTTAACAATTTATTTACCTAAGGCTTGCCTAGACGGGACATCGCATACCAATTTTCAGAAGTAAGAAAATTGTTTTGAAATTATGTTAATTAAACATGCTGCTCTAGGCATTGCAAACATACATAGATTATTACCAGTTGTTTTAAGGAAACTAAGTGAAGTTGTTTTATGCCCTTTTTTATGCATCAATAATTAGACTAGGTGTACTTATGCATGAAATCCTAAAAAACCGGGTATCTAATGCACAGATAGGGATGCAGAATGATGCATATGCAGAATCCTAGGCAGGATCTCTAAATGCACAAATATTACAGCATTAAGCATGATTTCAGAAGATGCAAGGGTGACAGGTTTATTAGTGTTATCCTAGGGACATGATTTCTAAGTGTGCATAGCAGTATGAAACATGATTGCAAAAGATACCAATTGTTAGCATATTTTTCTAGCACAGGATTTCTAAATGATATAACAGTACTAAAACAAGATGCTGAAACAGTGTTCATGAATCCTAAAGAGCATGATTTCTAGTGCATGATATGTTTTGCACATGTTAATCCTAAACATGATTTCTACTGCGCAAATATGGAATGTAAACCTAATAGCATGGTTTCTACCCTTTAATATCTATAACATGCATAACTACCCCTTTTCCCTTTTCACTATCCATCACCAATAGTTTTTACAAGTAATTATTACAGACCATTTGCATAAATTACATAAATGAACAAAGAAAATAAGAAGTTACACTTTAGAGAGCCTACCAATAGGCCCAATATCTCTAGAAGTTCTCAATGACATTAATGTTTCACAACCTTTCATATAATCCGGGTGTGTCAGAGTTCCCTAAGGACCTCAAGGGATCCCCGGGCAGTGCTGAAACTCAGATTTTCATAACCATATGAGTATGTGCAATGTGGAAGGGCCAGCTCTAATGCATCAGAGTTCAGAGGGATCTCACAGGGACCCCAAAGTAGTCACACATTAGAGGGGCAGAACCTAGGTTTCTAAGAGTATAGTGAGAGTGCTTGACATAGTTTTGAAAAGATTGAGTAAAGAAAAGAGCTTTTGAAAATAGACTAGTTTGAAATAAGTTTTTGCAGAACAATATGAGAGATTAATTTAGTGAAAATAGTCTGAAAGAGAGAGAGAGTAGCGTAATCAGAACACATAACATACCAAAACAACATACATAGAATAAAAAAGGAACTAGAACAAGTTCAACAATCACAAGCAGGGAGATGAGGGGTTGGGGACAAATAGGAAACACATAAGAGTAGGGACACAGCAGGCAGAATTGCACATAAATTTAGAATCAGAGAAATCCTAAGAGGGGTGAGGATTGAGGATGCATTACAGACTTACACAGAACCTAAATACCACAGAAATAGTTGTACCACAAGGATGTTCATGCTAGGAATCAAAGGGATACCACTGAAATAGAATCACATTGAGGGATATTAAGGGGGTAATATGCTGAGGCTAAGGGAGGGGATACATAACATGCAAAATGGATAACAATATAAGCAAATTAAGTGCAAACATCACAACAAAACCACAAGTAGAAACACATTATAAATAAGATGAATTGAAGCACTAAGAGAAGCATGTTGTTTTTTAGACTCGAATTGTAATTAGGACACGAGTTAAGATATAATAAGCACAAAATGAAGAGCAAGAGAGTATAATACTCAGTCTTGGCTTGCAGCCGACTGAGAGTAGCAAGTAACCAGAGAGAAGAGCAAGAGAGAATATGTGTGTGTAAGAGAGGGTTTAGAACAATGTATGTTCGTCTCTTTTGATAATGAAAGAGTGAAGTATATATAGTTTAAAAATAGGCAGAAAAAATGCTAACAAGTAATAGTTTAGCATAATTATAGAAATAAACTCTAATTAGAATCCAATTAATATAGGTACTCCCTTTAATTGAGGAGTCAATGTTCAAATAGTAATAAACCAAATACAAGGAAAGAAATCAATTAAAAATATGATTTTAACATATAAGTAGTAGTAAAAGTATATGTCATGTGATTAGGACTAAATTCAGAATATCTTAATTAAGGAAAGTCAATTTGACATCCTGTTTATTCACAGAAATAAGGCAAGAGATGATTTAGATTCTAAACATCAGTAAGGAAATCCTCGAATTACAGGAAATCAGTATTACTCAAAGGAAAATATCACATAATTAAGGAAATACTCAAAATCAATAAAGAATATGGTGTAAAAATCAATAAAGCACTAATCACATTTATTCAAAGATTCAACATGATAAAACAATATCGATTTGAACGGAATAACACATATTAAACAAAAAATCAAAAACCCTATTCACGAAATTAGGGATTCACATAAGAACATAGCAAATAATTAAAAGACCCGGTAGACAATCATGGTTTAGGCAGAAGTTACAAAGAATCAGAAACCCTAACGGCAAGTATAGAGCAAAAATCACACAGTGTACACATGAAAGCAAAGTAGTCATGCTAGAACAGGTAAACATTATCGTAAACAAGCTTAGATTCACAGATTGTACCCAAGCAATTTGGCACTTTTATCAAAAATGACTCAAACGAAAGGGGAAAGTCTCAAATAACGTTTAAACATGATAAAATCATGAAATAATACTCAGAAACCAGAAAAGAAGTTGTTTATAAAGGATTTTAAAAACCCTAATTTGAAAAGATGAAGAACAATTCAGAAAACATGCAAAGACCTCATAATAGGTATAGATCTGTTACAGATCTAAAGGAATCGGAAGTTCTAAAGGTTAGGGTTTCAAAGAGAACCCAGAAAGGATAAGAACAACTCAAAATATTACCGGATTCAACCGAAAAGTGGTAGATCTTATTCAGGCGGGCATATATGGCCGGAAAAATGGCATGAGATCGTAGGAGGTGAGTGAACCACCTCTGGTTCACTTGAGGGCCTCAAAAGCGATGACACACGTTAGGTAGGGAGCCATAAGGCTTGTAGGTGGTGGAATCGCCATGGATTTCGGCAAGGCGATGGCTGGAGAAGGGGGCCAGGTTTTAGTGGAGGGAGTTCAAGGGATGAGAGAGAGTTGAGAGACGCCTGGAAGTGAGAGGGGGAAATGAGAGAAAGGGGGGGGGGGTAGTCTTTAGGTTAATAATGGAAGGGGGAAATTTAGACCGTTGATCAAATTTGATCAATGCTCAAAATTGAATCCTGGGTTGGGCCGGGTAGTGTAAGAACTGGGTTTGGGTCTGTTGGGTTAATTCAATTGGGTTAGGGATCAGGTCAAATTAGGCTACATTTTAAATAAAGATGGCTAATTGTTAAATACCGAACTAAATTAGCTAAAATAATTTATAAAATAGTTGATAATTATAAAAAGTAAAATTCATGCTTAAAAAATAAATTAAAAATGATTACTTAGTATTACAAAATACAAATGACTAATTATTAGATAAAAATAACATAAAATATATGATTAGGCTATAATTGTATAGTATTGCAATTATAGACAAAAAATGCTAGTTTGGCTAATTACAAAATAATTGGGTCTTGATAGGACCAAAAATAATACATTAAGTCAAGAAATATTTTTGAAATCATTTGTAATGCAATTTGTAATTAACTATTAGAAATAAAATACTGGATAAATTAAAAATGAATTAATAAAAATCTTGGAAAATTATAAAAAAATACTAATTGGTATGAAAGTCTGATTTTGAAGGTATATATGCAAATTAAAATAATTTGAGGAAAAACTGGGTATCAACAGCTGCCCCTCATTACCCGGGAACAATGAAAGAGTTGTCGGGTAAAGATATGATGGCCAATTTTGACCGAGTGAAACGATTTGAAGAGATTTAGGTTGTACCATGTCTTCTGAGTTGCCTACATATCCCTGGTTTTACAGGAATCAGGTCGTATGTAGTTCCGGGCCCATCGGCGAAGTGTACCGAGGGAGTTATAACAAGAACGGACACAACATATAGGGCTGTATGAGTGAATGATTTATGGGAGTGGTTATGAGAACTGGAGCGGGTGCGCCCTGCTAGGATAGCCGTCGCTTGCCAGGTTACCTGCAAATAAAACAATACAAGCATATACTATGCGTAAAAGTTAAATATGATTCAAGTTCCCGTCGGACTATGAAGGTTGTCTTTGGACGTTTTAGGATGACGTCCTCAGACCATGATGTCCTGGGCCATGAATTATTTGATGAAGGATTCGTAGGCCATAAAATGATGTTCTCGGGCCATGAAGATGGTGCCTTTGAACGATGACGCCTTTGAATAATGATATGCAGAATTGAGAGAGATCCTCAGGCCATGACATGGTGTTCTCGGGCCATGAAGATGGTGCCTCTAAACGATGACGCCTTTGGACAGGTTGGCGATATTTTAGCCCATGCAGTAATATGATGCGGACAAGACAGAGCTTAGTCTTGCGAATTGAAGGGAAAAGCTTAGCCCGAAAGAAAAGCGAGGTAAATAGTGCTTGAGAGACAGCGCTCAGGCTCGATGAAAAAGTAAACTGGAGGTAGAGCTTAGCCTCATGCAGGTGGAAGGCAGAAAGGTAGCCTTATGCAGATGGAGGTAGAGCTTAACCTCATGCAGAAATGGGGACAGAGCTTAGTCCTATGCAAGATGAAGGAAGAGCTTAGCCTTATACAAGTGGAAGGAAGAAAGGTAGCCTTATGCAGAGGAAGGCAAAAAATTAGCCTTATGCAAGAGGGAGGAAGAAAGTTAGCCTTATGCAAGTGGAAAGCAGAAAGGTAGCCTTATGCAAGTGGAAAGCAGAAAGGTAGGCTTATGCAGAGGAATGCATAAAGTTAGCCTTATGCAGATGGAGGTAGAGCTTAACCTCATGCAAAATGGAGACAGATCTTAGTCTCATGCAAAGGGAAGGCAGAAAGGTAGCCTTATGCAAGTGGAAAGCAGAAAGGTAGGCTTATGCAGAGGAATGCATAAAGTTAGCCTTATGCAGATGGAGGTAGAGCTTAACCTCATGCAAAATGGAGACAGATCTTAGTCTCATGCAAAGGGAAGGCAGAAAGGTAGCCTTATGCAGGTTGAAGGCAAAAAGGTAGCCTTATGAAGAGGAAGGCAAAAAGTTAGACTTATGCATGTGGAAGGCAGAAAGTTAGCTTTATGCAAGTGGAGGCAGATCTTCGCCTCGTGCAGAAGATTAAACAATAAACGACAGTAGAATTTCTTAGCTGGTAGTATATTGTGGTATTGCGATCATTGTGATCATTGTGACTACGGAGCATTGTTTGTTTGTGTCGATAACAAATGTCGGCAAGTGCGACGACTTTGAGAATCGTATCCTTGAACAATGTTTGTCCTTTGGGAGGACAATATATTTTGGGCTTTTGCAATCTTTGTGCCTGCATCCAAAGAAAAATCTTGAGTTCTGTAAATGGGGAAGGTTGGTTCGTATCCCCGCTGGCTTTGCTTGACTTGTACACTTGGTCTGATGATCCTGTTCATATCATCGGGGTAGCGTTTGCTAAACGAGATGTTTTCAAGAGTAAGTATGCATGATTTGTAAAGATATAGTATAAACATATATTTCAAAATAGTTTAGATGAACCGACAACCGTGACATGGTTCAAGACATTGCAACCTCTCCTGCTACGGAATTTTGAGGGTCCTCCTCAAAATTCTGCCCCAGTTTGATGGGTTGACGCTTCTGACTGTTGCACATGCGGCGATTAGCTGAACTTGCTTCAGAATTTTGAGGGTTCTCCTCAAAATTCTGCCCCAGTTTCCAATTGCGGGAAAAAATGAAAATTTTATTGAATTGTGAATGAACCCATAGGGAGGCCTACGTATCCCCTCTTAAAAGGGAATCAGGTCAGGCGTAGTTCAATTTACATCATTGATAAAAGCAGAAAGGATTACACATAATAACGTTTGAGTGCATCTGAATTGATTGGCTTTGGCTAGACTTCTCTGTCCATTTCTGCAAGTATAAGAGCTCCTTTTGTCAGTACTCGGTGAACTATATACGAGCCTTGCTAGTTGGGAGAGAATTTCCCTTTGGCTTCATCTTGATTTGGAAATATTTTCTTCAACACCAGTTGCCCCGGTGTGAACTGTCTTGGCTTGACTCTTTTGTTGAAAGCTCTGGTCATTCTATTCTGATAAAGTTGCCCGTCACATACTGCATTCATCCTTTTTCCGTCTATGAGGGCCAGTTGCTCATAATGGCTTTTTACCCACTCTGCATCGCTGAGCTCAGCTTCTTGTATGATCCTTAAGGATGGAATCTCAACTTCGGCAAGAATGATAACTTTGGTACTATAAACCAACATGTAAGGGGTCGCGTCGGTTGATGTGCGGACTGTGGTGCGATATCCCAGTAAGGAAAATGATAACTTCTCATGTCATTGCATGTGCTTTTCTACCATTTTCCTCAATATCTTCTTGATGTTCTTGTTGGTGGCTTCTACAGCTCCATTCATCTGAGGTCTATAAGCTATGGAATTTTTGTGCTTGATTTTGAAGGTCTCGCACATAGCTTTCATCAGGTCGCTGTTGAGATTGGAACCATTGTCAGTGATGATTGATTCCGGAACTCCAAACTGACAAACAATACGGTCGCGGACAAAGTATACCACGACTTTCTTAGTCACTACTTTGTAGGATGCTGCTTCGACCCATTTAGCTAAATAATCAATTGCTACTAGGATGAACCTGTGTCCGTTGGAGGCGGTAGGCTCAATTGGTCCAATGACGTCCATGCCCCGGGCGGCGAAGGGCCAAGGTGAGCTTGTCGCATTGAGCTCGTTTGGAGGCACCTTTATCATATCTGCATGTATTTGACATAGGTAACATTTTCGGACATACTGGATGCAATCCGTTTCCATAGTCATCCAAAACATAACCAGTTCTGAGTATCTTCTTAGCCAAGATAAAACCGTTCATATGTGGGCCGCAGGTCCCAGCATGTATCTCCTCAAGTAGCTTGGAGGATTCCTTTGCATCGACGCATCTCAATAATACCAAATCGGGAGTCCTCCTGTATAGGACTCCTCCGTTGTGAAAGCCGTTGTTAGAAAATCTCCGAAGTGTGCGTTTTTTAGTATGATTTGAAAGCTCTGGGTACTCTCTCTTTGAAAGATACTCCTTGATGTCGTGGAACCATGGTTTTTCGTCTGCTTCTTCTTCAACATGGGCACAATAGGTTGGCTGGCTATGGATCTTCACTGGAATAGGGTCAATGAAGTTCTTATCTGGATGTTGTGTCATGGATGATAGAGTAGCCAATGTATCAGCGAACTCGTTCTGCATTCTGGGGACGTGCCGAAATTCTATCTTCGTGAACCTCTTTCTCAATTCATGCACATGGTGCAGATACGACCGTATCTTGGAATTCTTAGTAGCCCATTCTCCTTGTACTTGGTGTATGAGCAAGTCTGAGTCACCAATTACTAGCAGCTCCTTAACGTTCATGTTAATGGCCATGTTGAGCCCTAAGATGGAGACTTCATATTCCGCCATATTGTTGGTGCAGGGAAATCTGAGTTTAGCAGATACTGGATAATGTTGACCAGTTTCCGATACCAGGACATCTCCAATGCCAACTCCTTTGAAATTTGCCTCCCCATCAAAGAACATTCTCCAACCGTCATAGGATTCTGCAATGTCTTTTCCTATGAATGATACCTCTTCATCGGGAAAATACATTTTCAGGGGTTCGTATTCTCCATCCACAGGGTTCTCAGCAAGATGGTCTGTCAATGCTTGTCCCTTGACCACTTTCTGAGTCACATAGACAATGTCGAATTCACTCAGCAGGATTTTCCACTTGGCCAGCTTGCCAGTGGGCATGGGCTTTTGAAAGATGTATTTCAAGGGATCCATCCTTGAGATGAGATATGTGGTGTAGGCACAGAAGTAATGCCTCATCTTCTGGGCTACCCAAGTTAGAGCATAACAGGTACGTTTCAGTAGAGAATACCGTGCCTCGTATGGAGTGAACTTCTTGCTCAGATAATAAATAGCCTGCTCTTTTCTTCCTGTCTCGTCGTGCTGCCCCAGAACGCAGCTGAAATCTCCATCTAATACTGCAAGGTAGAGTAGTAAAGGTCTACCTGGATTAGGTGGTACCAAGACTGGCGGTGTTGACAAGTACTCCTTAATTCTGTTGAAGGACTTTTGACAATCCTCGGTCAATTTGGTCGCGGCATCCTTCTTCAGCATCTTGAAGACCAGCTCACATATGACTGTAGACTGGGCTACGAATCGGCTGATGTAGTTTAGGCGTTTCAGGAAACTCATCACATCTTTCTTGTTCCTTGGCGGTGGTAACTCTTGGATAGCTTTGACCTTTGACGGATCCAATTCTATCCCTCGATGGCTAACAATGAACCCGAGCAATTTCCCAGCAGGAACACTGAATGCACACTTTACGGGGTTTAGTTTCAGATTGTATTTCTGCAACCTATTGAAGAACTTTCTCAGATCTTCTATGTGGTCGACAGCTTTCTTAGGCTTGATAATAACATCGTCTACATATACCTCGATCTCCTTGTGTATCATATCGTGAAAGATAGTGGTCATAGCCCTCATATTGGTGGCCTCAGCATTCGTCAGGCTGAACGACATCATCTTGTAGCAGTAAACACCCCTCGGCATAATGAAAGCCGTTTTCTCAGCATCTTCCTCATCCATCCAGATCTGATGGTAACCAGCGAAGCAATCCACGAACGACTGAAGTTCATGCTTGGCACAATTGTCAATCAGGATGTGTATGTTTGGCAATGAGAAATCATCTTTCGGACTAGCCCGATTGAGATCCCGGTAGTCGACCCAGACTCTGACCTTCCCATCTTTCTTCGACACTAGCACGATGTTAGCTAACCATGTCAGATACTCCACTACCCTGAGAACCTTGGCATTGATTTTCTTGGTGACTTCTTCCTTGATTTTCAAACTCATGTTAGGCTTGAACTTTCTGAGCTTTTGTTTTACCGGCGGACACATTGGATTTGTTGGTAATTTGTGAGCCACAATAGATGTACTCAGACCAGTCATGTCATCGTACGACCATGCAAATATGTCCTCATACACTTTCAAGAATTCTGTGTATTTCTCCTTTTCTGACGGCGACAGATGGATGCTGATACGAGTTTCCTTGACATTCTCTGAATCTCCCAGGTTGATAATTTCGGTATCGTCTAGATTGGACTTAGGTCTGTTCTCAAAATCCTCGACTTTCCTAACAATCGCGTTAGGTATATTATATTTTTGTTCTGAATCGATGTTCATTTGTTGCGTTGTCTCGTTGCATGTCACAAACATCGGTTCATTAAGACAAGTAATATTAATGCTGTATAGATAAAGTAATGAGAGAAAAATGATGGTAATAAATATTGATTCATAAAAACGTAAAAGTGCTTTTGATAAATTGAACAAATGTTTTGAACATTGAAGCTCTTATTGCAGGAATAAAAAATGCGAAAAAAGAAATCATTTGGTAAAAGACAATGAGCAATGCTTGTTTAGCCTTGCTACCTCGAGGCTCGTCGGGATGTGGTTGTTCTGATAGTCCAATTCTTGAGAGATGCTCCTCTGCGCACGGCCTGGATGGAAGGGCCTTCCTCCCCCTCCTCCTAAAAAATGACGCAGCAATCCATGTCACCGTCTTCCAGAAATAAGTTCTTCAGCGCTGCTACTGCCTCTTCTTCCTCTGAGCCCCATATAACATTGGTCTGCTGAAAGGTCTGTTCCAGATGTGATATCAGCTGCTCCAATGGGTAATAAGGACCGCTCCATGGTGGCGACCAGTTCTGATACTCTTCCAATGCATATTTGTTTCCCAGACTGAAGGTGGTGCCATGACGCTTGAGCTGTATCGGTTTGGAGATCCCTTGGAGATTCTTGCCGAGTCCTTTGCCAGGATCTTACCCACTCCAGTTCAGTATACTCTCGATTTTGCTATCCCACCATTTGTATTTATCCACTGTGTTGACTTGTTCAATGTGGTGTTAAGTTTCTCCACCCAACTTCCTTCTACCTTAGACCACCAGAATGGTCTGGCGACTATAAATAGGATTGCTTCCGTCTATGTGAATAATTACTTCTTGATGGTTCCATTCAAATTTCACTGCCTGATGCAGCGTCGATGCCACGGTTCCAGCGGCATGTATTTTATGGTCGTCCTAGTAGCAGATTGTAGGATGCCGATATGTCTATCACTTGGAAATCGACTTCGAACCACGTAGGCCCCATTTGCAAACAAAGATTGATTTCGCCGATGGTGGACCTCTGCGAACCTTCGAAAGCTTTCACATTCATCGACCCCTCTCTTATCTCGTACAGCCCTTTGCCAATTTCTTGAGCGTTGTCAATGGACAGATATTGAGATTGGATCCCCCGTCGATCAGAATCTTGGTGATGAAGTAGTCCTCACATTACATAGTGTTGTGCAATACTTTGTTATGACCTATCCCTTCAGGCGGTAACTCGTCCTCGTGGAAAGTGATCTTATGGCTTTCCAGCACTTGACCTACCATATTGGCCATTTCCCCGCTGGTGATATTGTTTGGCACATACGCTTCATTCAGCACTTTCATAAAAGCATTTTTGTGTGCCTCTAAATTTTGCAGCAACGACAGAATGGATATTTGAGCTGGGGTTTTGTTCAAATGGTCAATGACAGAGTATTCTTTAGCCTGCACCTTCCTCCAAAGGTCATCTGGGCATGTCTCAACGATGGGTGGTCTACTGGAAGACTGTTTGCTTGATTCCGCCAAATGTTCTGGTGTATAGACCCTGTCGGTCCTTGTCATTCCCTGTGCAGTAGTAGCTTCTTCGATCTTGACTTTGCCCTTTCTTCTTGCCTCGGCTACATAATCCCATGGTATGGCATTGGTGTGGAAAGGTGGTGTGGTTGACACCGCCACTTTGATTGGTGCAACTACCTTTACTTTGAACGGAACAGGTGCCTAAGCAGGTGTCATAACCGCAACCTCAAATGGTGCAGGCACATTTGCAGGTGGCATGACTTCGACCTCAAATGACGCAGGTGCCTTTGCGGGTGGGGCCGCTTCAAACTCAAAAGGTACTGACACAGCTACCTCCACATCTTCGAATGGCTGAATCTGTACTATGATAGGGTTGAGAGTAACCACTGGCTTCTTTGGGTCATCGCTCTCTATGACCAACCCAATCGACCCCTATGGGTCCCAATCTTCTTCTACTTTGATCATGTTGATGCCTCCACCCTTATGGTCTGGGAGTGGATTTTTGCAGACATTGGGAGTGGATTCCTTTGCTACAATGACCTTGTTGTCGATTAGGGACTGTATCTTATCCTTCAGGGATCGGCATTCATCAATTGGGTGTCCCTTCATGCCGGATTGGTATGCACAGGATTTATTTGGATTAACCCACTGGGAAGGATTCTCAGGGGTTACGGTAGGGATGTGGGTGAGATAACCAGCAGCCTTTAGTTTTTCGTACAGCTGGCCGACAAGTTTGGCAATGGTAGTATATTGTTTAGGAGGTCTGCGATCAAAGTTGTGTCGAGGTCTAGAGAAATTTTGGCCCGCAGGGGGTGATTGATAGTAGGATGGTTGAGAGTTATAGGTATGGTAAACAGGAACGGGCTGATAATATCTGGGTGAAGTAGGTTGATAGGTAGGTGGTGGGGATGACTGATATGTTGGTGGTGGTGCTTGGTAAGTTTGTGGAGGTGTTGACTGATATGTCAGTGGGGGTGTTTGGTAGGTTTGATATTACAGTGGAGATTTGGTTCTCTGTGCAACCATCACGGCTCCCACATCTCTCTTCTTGGACATACCGCCAGACTGTAGGGTCTTATTTGTAGCTTGTAAGGCTTCAAAGTTGGTGAACATACCGCTTTTAATTCCTTCCTCAATTCTCTCTCCCAATTTGATAATATCAGAGAATTTATGATTCTCAATTACCATCAACCGCTCGTAATATTGTGGATCCTGAGCTCGGACAAAGAACTTATTCATTTGTTATTCGTCTAAGGCGGGCCTGACCTTAGCAGCTTCAGATCTCCAGCAAGTAGCATAATCGCGAAAAGTTTCCATAGGCTTCTTCTTAAGATTCTGAATGTAGAACACATCTGGCGCATTCTCTGTATTAAACCTGAACCGGTCCATGAAGTCGGACGCCATGCTTACCCAATTTGGCCATTTCATGGGGTCTTGGATGATGTACCAAGACAGAGCATCCCTGGTCAAGCTCCTCGTGAACAACTTCATGCGAATATTTTCGTCTTTCCCTACTCGAACCAGCTTATCACAGTAGGTCCTCAGATGGACCCTCAGATCACCTATACCATCGAACATCTCGAACTTAGGAGGTTTGTACCCCTCGGGCAGTTCGACGTCGGGATGTATGCAGAGGTCTTCGGATTCATCCCCTCAACTCCTTTGCTTCCCTCAACGTCTTGGACCCGACTGGTCAGCTTCTTAAGTTCTTCAGCCAAATTCTTGATAAGAAAATCCTTTTCACTAGACTTAGGTGTGTATGCAATGTGTTGGGTGGAGAGCGGCATAGTCTCCATGTAAATGGGGTTGTTGTGATGGCATGGTGCCTGGGTGTAGAGGTGGTTATTTGTGGAGTTTTGTGGCTCGGGGACGAGTAGTGAGGTATTTCTTGGAGTGTGGCAAGCATTGTATTGTGGTGGAAGAGTTTGATTCTTTGGTGGAGTGGTGTGGTGATGAGTTGTGGGATGATTCTATTTGTTTGGGATTTTTTGAGGAGGTATAGGATTTTGGGTATGGGATGGTTGACATCGGGAACACTGAGTGTGAAGGAAAGATTTGCCAAATTCCAAACTTTCTCAAGCTCCCCTTGGAGCTTCACCAAATTTGTTCTAGCTGTGACATGGCCTCGTTTTGAACTTGAATGCCCTGGCCATCAGTGGCCTCTACCCGTTCGACTGGTGATGGTTGCTCAAGCCTTCCATTTTTCCTTTGCCTTTGCTTCTTCCTTTGGGAGGACTAGGAGGAGGAGAGGGTGGAGGGCCCATGGATCTTGTGTAGTAGGATGATGATGCCTGAGTGAACAAACCAACCTTTGGGGAGGGGAATAATAAAAGAAATAAAACAAAAGGTAGCCAAGTTAGTGAGGATTATGACAAAGTATTGTGGTATTTAAACACATAGTGCGAGAATATAAAGCGTGTCTTAATTTGGGAGCCTCGTTGTGCCCGAGGTAAGCCCAGCGACAAATAGATTTGGAGAACTGAAATGCCAAAATGCCTCATTTCATTAATAAAAAATACACGAATCCAAAACGATACTAAGTAATAAGCAAGGAATAAAATCACTAATGGTCATTTGCCTTATTACATTGGTAAAGCGAAAAGAAATCCTATCCTATTTGGTCCCAGAAGGACCTTCCCCAGACTCGGCATCCTTGATTCCATCGAACAGGTTCCCCAGCTCGCGAAGTCCTAGCAGTAGATATGCTCTGGCCAGATGTCCACCTTCATTCCCCTCAGCCTTTTGACAGTCTTCAACCCTCTAGATGATCTTACCCTCCAGCTCGACTATGCCTCTCTCCAAGTATTCCAGCTTTCTGTTGGAACGGACGGCCATGTCTTTCCATTCTTTAATCAACCTCTTGTTGGTTTCGTGTATCTCACGGTGCTCGTTCTCGCATTCACGAATCCTTTTGCGCAGTTGATTATACTTGACTTGAGCCTCGGCGCTCTCATCTATGATTCTGTGGCCTCGGCTGAGTCCTGGCCTGCTTAAACCATCCAAGTTGTGTTTTAACCACCCTGAGTAGAAAGGTGCACAGCCTGCGTGGTATCTGTCTGGTTTAATTGTGTCATTTTCCATTATGATCTTACAGTGCCACATGTGCTGGGCTTGGCACTTGTGGGGAACATCATCATCCTGAAAATCTGCTCGAAAATTACTCATTTTGTCGACCCTTGGTATAATTTGCTTTCTGTTTGCTTTCTCATAACCCGGAGAAGAACGTAAGGATATATTCCTCTCAAACCAATTAGCACCAAGAATGGTGCATCCCTGGACCGGAAAATGAATTCATCTGTCGGAAACCACTCGAACATCCATTGGATTTGCTGCTCAGTCAGATTATCGAAAAACTCTACCCATCCCTTGGCAGTTTCGAGCTGAGCAAACCCTCTTGGGGATATATGTCATTCGCTTTGGGTGGTGGAAAGTGATGTGGTCGTCCCATGCCCTTCGTGGAAATATTTGCCAGTACTGGCCCTTTTGAAGATGTTCTAGGAACCAGAGTTGTAGTAACAAGTTGCAACTTTCGAAGTGCTTAGCTCCTCTTTGACATTGTTCTAAGGCTCGATAAATGTTTGAGATGTTCATAGGGACTATGTTGAAAGTCTGCCCCCCAATTCCCTCCCTCAGGGTCTTGGTTACCATGGCTAACCTAGTGTGGATCCTTTCTTTCTTTGTTGGAATTACAATCAACCCCAAGAAGCAAACAATGAAGACAAATACCCTACGGTGAATATGTCCCAAAGATGTGATGGAGAAACCATCATGGAAGATATGGTATGATTTGCTGTGACCGTACCTTTCATACAAGTACTTGAAAGGGATGTACGACTTCTTCAGACACTCTAACTCTGCATTCTTCTTTAGACCCATCATTTTCAAGAAACCTTTGCCTGTTCGGTTTTCCGGCACTAACAACCCAGGGGTTTCCCAGACTAACCCTGCCAGTCCTCCTATTTCCTCTAGCAATGGTATCATTTCAATGTCCCCAAAATGAAAGACAACTCTTTCATTATCCCAGAATAAAGTGGCATCCTCGATTAACATGTTATTGGGTTGAATGTCTAGGAGAGACGGTAGGTTACCCAAGTATTTCTTGACAAGCGCCTTATCACTAGAATGAAGATCCTTCCACCAGTTTAGAAGATTTGGGTGAATGTTGGTAACCATGCCGAATCTAGGGACCTCGTGCCTCATATTTCTGCAAGATAAACATGATTAGGCCCTTACCCCAACAAGACTCGACTATTTAACATTTATGATTAGCATACAAGCATTCAGTTCTCCAAAATAAATGCACAGAACGTGATGATGTCAAGGCTGTCTTAAAGGCTATTGTGCGGACAACACATTAGCCTATCTAGGTTTGACCATGATGCATGCAGTTGTATAATGGAGTAAGGTTTCTATGGGGTTTTAGACTGGTACCCTTGAGCGGACAACTCAAGAGGGAAAGGCACGGAACCGTCGACTGCACCGCTGATCGACTAGTTTTACCGCAAATAAGACTTTCCGAATTTAGGGGTGATAAAATAGGAAGGGCACAACCACTCATCAACCGTTGCTATAGGATTTGCTTTGGCACGAGTGGAGTATGATGTTGAGCATGATTATGCAACAAATTAGCAGTAAAGTCATGTAGTCATGTATTTGCACATTGTGAAAGCAGTAAATACAACAGTTATAATTTAAAAAGCGATTACAAAAAAGAAACAAGAAAACAGGTCAGTTTTGCTTTCGAGGAAAATTAAATAGTTGAAGGAAATAAACAATTAATTGCACATAAGGGAAAAGGGGAAGATGTGCAAATTCACAAAGAGGTTTGAAATGGTAAAATCCTAAAAATCCCCAGCAAAGTCTCCATGCTGTCGCGCCCCCTTTTTCCTCTCCTTTCAGATCAGTCAGGGCTTTTGACATTATTGGGACAACTCGTTTCCTTTTGGAAAAGGGGTATGCAAGCATTCGAAGAGTCGCCACCTAACAATTTGAAGGTGCGTTAAGGCACCTATTTGGGGTCATTTACAAACAAGATTGGATAACCAGAGACAGGGTAAGGGCTTGAATCTATTACAAGGGTAAGGTTTTAGGCACCCCTCAGAGTCCACAACTGTGGTTCCCGGCCAAACAACTTTGTGAATTTGAGCAAGTAGCAAATAGACAATTAAAGTTAAAACAAGTAAGAAGTTTTGAAAGATTCGAAGTCTAAGCACACATGTGTCACAAAAGTTTTGAAAATATATTTAATCTCTAAGTAATGTTTTGAAAAGAATTATAATATAAAACATGTATACAAAGGATAGGGGGATCCTAGGTTGTTTGTCATATGGATCACATTAGTACAATACATGGTATTCACTCCTCAAAGAAGGGCTACACGTGGTATTAGCGCACCGGTCATCATATCCATATCTACCCTTCCCAGCCCTTAACGGTTATTAAAGCGAGTGTGGGTCAGCGACCTCTATTGCGTGCTATTACCCGTTCCTTCCTAATGGCCCTGGAGGAGTTTATGACCTCTACCTATAGGGGGAAGTTCTAGACAGACCCTTAGGTTTAAAGGAAAAAATACTAAGGCGACAGACAAAACATATAGGACTGCAGCAAATGGGAACAGAGAAGAGCATGTAAGAGGATCAAATTTACCTCCGCAGATAATGCAAGTAAACAACACGACTCAAACACAATTAAGGACAGTATTGCTAATTAGAACCCTAAGACATGGTGTCTAGGTGAGTTCAGAATATAAGCAGATATGCAGACTTGTTTTATAACTCAGAAACGAGCCCTAATTAGTTTGTCTAATGGTTTTAAAACATGTTGAGTATTAGGCAGTATACACAAAAGAAGGCAGATTTTCAATTTTCAACAATTTAATCACCTAAGGCTTGCCTAGACGGGATAGTGTATACCAATTTTCAGAAGTAAGAAAACTGTTTTGAAATTATGTTAATTAAACATGCTACTCTAGGCGTTGCAAACATACATAGATTAATACCAGTTGTTTTAAGGAAACTAAGTGAAGTTGTTTTATGCCCTTTTTTTATGCATCAATAATTAGACTAGGTGTACTTATGCATGCAATCCTAAAAAATAGGGTATCTAATGTACAGATAGGGAGGCAGAATGATGCATATGCAGAATCCTAGGCAGGATCTCTAAATGCACAAATATTACAACATTAAGCATGATTTCAGAAGATGCAAGGGTGACATGTTTATTAGTGTTATCCTACAGACAAGATTTCTCTGTGTGCATAGTAGTATGAAACATGAATGCAAAAGATGCCAATTGTTAGCATATTTTTCTAGCACAGGATTTCTAAATGATATAACAGTACTAAAATAAGATGCTGAAACAGTGTTCATGAATCCTAAAGAGAATGATTTATAATGCATGATATGTTTTGCACATGTTAATCCTAAACATGATTTCTACTGCGCAAATAGGGAATGTAAACCTAATAGCATGGTTTCTACCCTTTAACATCCATAACATGCATAACTACCCCTTTTCCCTTTTCACTATCCATCCCCAATAGTTGTTTACAAGTAATTATTGCAGACCATTTGCATAAATTACATAAATGAAAAAAGAAAATAAGAAGTTACACTATAGGGAGCCTACCAATAGGCCCAAGATCTCCATAAGTTCCCAATGCCATCAGTGTTTCACAATCTTTCATATAATTCGGGTCTGTCAGAGTTCCCTAAGGACCTCAAGGGATCCCGGGCAGTGCTCACACCAAGATTTTCATAACCATATGAGTAAGTGCAGTGTGGAAGGGCCATCTCTAATGCATCAGAGTTCATAGAGATCTCATAGGGACCCCAAAGCAGTCACACATTAGAGGAGCAGAACCTAGGTTTCTAAGAGTATAGTGAGAGTGCTTGACATAGTTTTGAAAAGATTGAGTAAAGAAAAGAGCTTTTGAAAATAGAATGGTTTGAAATAAGTTTTTGCAGAACAATATGAGAGCTTACTTTAGTGAAAATATTTTGAAAGAGAGAGAATAGGGTAATCAGAACACATAACATACCAAAACATCATACATAGAATAAAACAGGAACTAGAAAAAGTTCAACAATCACAAGCAGGGAGATGAGAGGTTGGGGACAAATAGGAAACACATAAGAGTAGGGACACAATAGGCAGAATTGAACATAAATTTAGAATAAGAGAAATCCTAAGAGGGGTGAGGATTGAGGATGCATTACATACTTACACAGAGCCTAAATACCACAGAAACAGTTTTACCACAAGGATGTTCATGCTAGGAATCAAAGGGATACCACTGAAACAAGATCACATTGAGGGATATTAAGGGGGTAATATGCTGAGGCTGAGGGAGGGGATACATAACATGCAAAAATGGATAACAATATAAGCAAATTAAGTGCAAACATCACAGCAAAACCACAAGTAGAAACACATTAGAAACAAGATGAATTGAAGCACTAAGAGAAGCATGTTGTTTTTGATACTCGAATTGTAATTAGGATATAAAAGTTAAGAGATAATAAGCACAAAATAAAGAGCAAGAGAGTATAATACTCAGTCTTGGCTTGCAGCCGACTGAGAGTAACATGTAAACAAAGAGAAGAGCAAGAGAGAATATGTGTGTGTAAGAGAGGGTTTATGTCACGCCCCAACCTTGGGAGGCGTGGCTAGCACCCGGTGCCAAACTGGCCCAAGCGAATCACTATGTAACTCGTTCGTTCCTTTTTTAACTATCATGGGCCAACATGGCCACAACTCGTAATGTATAATTGAAGGTGGAAAAAAACGTTGTATTAATGAATCATTTTCCCGAAAACATGAATGCATATGGGCCGTCAAGGCCTCTGACATACTATACAAACTGAACCCCTGTATACAAAGCCTCTAAGAGTACATAAACATCAAAAAAGGTCGGGACAGGGCCCCGCCATACTAGTCAATGCATGTCCCAGTTATACTGACCAAATAGGCAACTCCAGAGCGAGTGGAGTGCAACAACACCTTTCGCTGAGCTAATAGCCTACTAGGAGGACTGTTAACCTGTTTATCGGAACCTGCAGGCATGAAATGCAGCGTCCCCAGGCAAAGGGACATCAGTATGAATAAAGTATTGAGTATGTAAGGCAGAAAAGCATAACTAAGAACAGTAATGTAAAGAGAGGTCTAGGAGATACAACCTGTAGAATATGGGTGCTTCTAAGAAACAGTAACATGAAATGCATGATACATATATACACATAATCTTTTAAAACATCCGCCTATGTGGGCATCATCTTCATCATAGAACATTCGCCTCTGTGGGCATCATCATCATCATATCATACTCGGCCTCAAAGAGGACTCGATAAACCCAACTGATCAATGGTTGCACAATAGGTGCCATACCCGGCCGACTATAGCGCGGCTCGGTAGAGTAAAGTAGATACATATATAATACATACTGGACTCATGGAATCATGTTCTAAACCTTTTGGAGTGACATAAGGTCATTGCCTCTTCGATTAACATTATGGACATCATACCATCAATATGAACTTCACTAGGATTCAAGGATCATACATACTTTCTTAGAATAACTTTGTAAGGAAAGAACAACATGAACAACCTTAGTTGCTAAGAGTAGATTCATTGTGAAATAGCGTAATGTGTACATTCGTTTCACTTTAGATCATGCCAAAAGAAAGAAGGAAGTGCCTTAACATACCTTTGCAATCTTCTATCCAATCGTGAACCAAGCTCAATATGTGATGACCCAAAAGGTCATCTTACATAATTTAAGTTGTATCCGTGATTCGAGGCTCCGAGAGCCTCCGTTAGTCTCACCTCGTTATGCGTGTGCAGCCCGGGCGTGTAGCTGGGAAGCTATTATGTGAAACATTGATGACAATGAGTCTTGATAATTAATGAACGAATATAGTTGACTTTGGTCAACATTTCTGGTAAACGGACCCGGACCCGTGATTCGATGGTCCCGGAGGGTCCGTAGGAATATATGGGACTCGGGCATATGCTCGGAATTGAATTCCGAGGTCCCAAGCCCGAGAAATGAATTTTTAAAGAAAATTGTTTTCTGAAAATAATAAAGGATTTTGAAAATGAATAATTATGTGAAAACTGTGTTGCCGGGTCCATATTATGGTTCTGGAGCCCGGGACAGGTTTATTATATGTTATGTGACTTATCTGTGAAATTTGGTGTAAAACGGACTTGAAATGAGTGGTTTCGGATAAAAAATGAGACTTTGAGGTTTTAAAGAACTAGAAATGTGGCTTGGAAAGTAGTGTTATGTTCCCGAGGTCCGAATGAGATTCCGAGACCGGGAATAGTTCCATGGTGTTAATTATAACTTGTCTGCAAAGTTTGAAGTCGTTCCGAGCAGTTTAGGCCGGTTCGGCGTATTGAAGTGAATTCTAGAATTTTAAAGTTCTTAAGTTTGATTAATTGGATTTTGAGGTTTAATTATGTGTTTTTGATGATATTTTGATGATTTAAAAGCTTGAACAAGTTCGTATGATGTTTCGGGAGTCGTGTGTGTTTTTGGTTTTGAGCCCCGAGGGCTCGGGTGAGTTTCGGGTAGCTAACGGGGTGTAAAAAGTTAGAAAATCTGGTGTAAGTTGTTGTTGCTGGTGTTTCAGGTTTTGCTCTATGCGATCGCGTAGGTCTATCTGCGATCGCATAGAGATAGGTGAAGGGGGAGGTCAGTTCCTCTATGCGATCGCATAGCACTGTTCGCGATCGCATAGAGGTATAGGATGTCTGGGCAGGGGCTGGCTAGGTACTCTACGCGATCGCAGGGTCTAGTTCGCGATCGCGCAAGGTGGGGTCCTTGGGCTATGCGATCGCACTCACTCCTTCGCGATCACAGTGAAGGGGGATCCGAGGCCCTTCTTCGCGATCTCATTCTTTCAGCCGCGATCGCAATGCACTTGAACCAGATTCTCCGCGATCGCATTCTCATTCCTGCGATCGCAATGAACATTTTCGCCCAGTGATTTTATTAAGTCCAAAACAGAACCTTATACGGGATTTATCACTTTTTCACCATCTTCTTCCTCTCCAAGACCCCATAGGC
>ML297700.1:0-24865 GCA_005239495.1 Nicotiana undulata
GACACTAGTCCTGACACACACTTGTTGTAGTTATCGGGGTTGTACATATATTGGGCCTAGCTGCGGTTTAGCTTGTTTCTACGGCTTTACCCCATATTGTTATTGTATTCCGCATTTTTATTGGGATTGTTATTCATTGGCTTACCTAATCTCGCCGTTAGGCGCCATCACGACCTGGACCGGTTTTGGGTCGTGACATAAAGGAACAATTACATGATTTGTTAGATAAAGGTTTCATTAGGCCTAGTGGATAGACTTGAGATCTGGTTATCATCAACTGAGGATCAGGGCGTCTGATGTGCCTAAGATGGCTTTTCGCACTCTTTGTGGGCATTAAGAGTTCTTGGTCATGTCTTTTGGGTTGACTAATGCCCCCGCTGCTTTCATGGAGAGCATGAATTGGGTATTCAGGCCTTATTTGGACTCATTTGTGATCTTGTTTATAGATGATGTCTTGATATACTCTCGTAGTCGAGAGGAGCATGAGCAGCATCTTCGGATTGTTCTCCAGACTCTGAGGGATAAGAAGTTGTATGCCAAGTTTTCTAAGTGTGAGTTCTGATTGAGTTATGTGGCATTCTAGGGACACGTCGTATCAGCAGAGGGCATTCAGGTGGATCCGAAGAAAGTTTCAGCAGTTAGAGATTGGCTTAGGACCACTTCAGCCACAAAGATTCGGAGTTTCTTAGGCCTAGCAGGCTATTATTGCCGGTTTGTGGAGGGGTTTTCATCTATAGCAGCCCCGATGACCAAGTTGACGCAGAAGAATGTTCAGTTCAGATGGTCCTAGGAGAGTGAAGCGAGCTTTTAGAAGCTCAAGACAGCATTGACCAAAGCACCAGTGTTAGTGTTGCCCATAGGTTCAGGTTCTTATACCGTGTATTGTGATGCTTCGCGGGTTGGGCTTGGTGCAGTGTTGATGCAGGGTGGGAAGGTTATAGCCTATGCTTCACGTCAGTTGAAGATTCATGAGAAGAACTATCCAGTCCATGATTTGGAGCTTGCAGCTATTGTTCATGCCTTTAAGATATGGAGGCACTATTTGTATGGGGTACCGTGTGAGGTATTCACTGATCATAAGAGTTTGCAATACTTGTTTAAGCAAAAGGAGTTGAATATGAGGCAGAGGAGGTGGTTAGAGTTGTTGAAGGATTATGATATTACTATTCTCTATCACCCGGGAAAGGCCAATGTGGTGGCCGATGCTTTGAGCAGGAAGTCAGTCAGTATGGGTAGCTTGGCCTATTTATCAGTTGGAAAGCGACCTTTGGCTTTTGATGTTCAAGAGTTAGCCAATCGATTTGTTAGATTAGAGGTTTCTGAGACTGGTAGTGTTTTGTCCCATACCGTCGCTCGTTCTTCATTGCATGATCGTATTCGCGCCAGGCAGTATGATGATCAACATTTTTGTGCTCTTAGAGATGCGATTCGGTACGGACGTGCCAAGCAGGTCACAGTTGATGCTGAGGGAGTTTTGAGATTGCAAGGTCGTATATGTGTTCCTGATGTGGACAGCATTCGTGAGTTGATATTGCAAGAGGCCCATAGTTCCCGGTATTCCATTCATCCAGGCGCCGCAAAGATGTACCACGACTTGCGGAAGCATTATTGGTGGCGTAGAATTAAGAAGGATATTGTGGCTTATGTAGCTCGGTGCTTAAATTGTTAGAGCACCAGAGACCCGGTGGTTTGATGTAGCAGATTCAGCTTCCCAAGTGGAAATGGGAGCGTATCACGATGGATTTTGTAGTTGGGCTTCCACGGACTCTGAGGATGGTGGATGCAGTGTGGGTTGTTGTGGATAGGCTGACCAAGTCAACACATTTCATTCCTGTGTCAGTTTCATATTCGGCGGAGAAGTTGGCAAAGATCTACATGAGGGAGATTGTCAGATTGCATGGCGTGCCCTTATCTATTATATCAGACCGAGGTACTCAGTTTACCTCCCATTCTGGAGAGTATTTCAGCAAGAGTTGGGAACACAGATTGAGTTGAGTACAGCATTTCATCCTCAGACGGACGGACAGTCCGAGCGTACTATTCAGATTTTGGAGGATATGTTGCGGGCATGTGTTATTGATTTTGGTTGTTAATGGGATCAGTTCTTTCCTTTAGCTGAGTTTGCCTACAACAAAAGTTATCATTCGAGCATCCAGATGGCTCTGTATGAGGCGTTGTATGGTAGGGGATGTCGGTCTCCAGTCGGATGGTTTGAGCCCGGAGAGGCTAGGTTATTGGGTTCGGAGCTAGTCCAGGATGCCTTGGATAAGGTGAAGATTATTCAGGATAGACTTCGTACAACTCAGTCCAAACAAAAGAGTTATGCGGATCGTAGAGTTCGAGATTTGGCTTTCATGATAGGAGACCAGGTGTTCCTTCGAGTGTCGCCTATGAAGGGCGTGATGAGATTCGGAAAGAAGGGCAAGTTGAGCCCTAGGTATATTTGTCCTTTTGAGATTTTGGATAAGGTAAGAGAGGTGGCTTACAGACTTGCCTTGCCACCACATTTATCAGTAGTGCATCCAGTGTTTCACGTATCTATGCTCCGGAGGTACATTGCAGACCCTTCTCATGTTCTTGACTTCAGCGGTGCCCAGTTGGACAAGGATCTGACTTATGAGGAGGATCCGGTAGCTATATTAGATAGGCAGGTTCGCCAGTTGAGGTCGAAGAGTTATCCTTCGGTCCGTGTTCAGTGGACAGGTCAGCCTGCCGAGGCAGCTACTTGGGAGTCCGAGTCCGATATGAGGAGTCATTATCCCCATCTTTTCTCAGACTCAAGTACCTTTCTATGTCCGTTCGAGAACGAACGGTTGTTTTAAAGGTGGAGATTGTGATGACCCAAAAGGTCATCCAGAGTTAATTAAGCTAATTCTGTGTTTCAAGGCTCCGAAAGCCTCCGTTAATCTCACCTTGATATACGTGCGCAGCCCGGGCGTGTTGTCGGTAAGCTATTATGTGAAAACTTGATGAAAATGGAATCTTATGATAATTAAATGAATAAAGTTGACTTTGGTCAATATTTTTGGTAAACGGACCCAGACCCGTGATTTGACGGTCCCGGAGGGTCCGTATGAAAATATCGGACTTGGGCGTATGCCCGGAATCAAATTCCGAGGTCCCAAGCTCGAGAAATGAATTTTTAAAGAAAATTGTTTTCTGGAAATAATAAAGATTTTTTAAAATGAAATTTGATGTGAAAACCGTGTTACCGGTCCCGTATTATGGTTCTGGAGCCCGGAACAGGTTTAATATAAGTTATTTGACTTCTCTGTGAAATTTGGTGTAAAACGGACTTGAGATGACATTTTTCGGATAAAAATCGGAATAATTAAGCTTTATGAAGTTTTAAGAAATTTCTATGAGTTCTGAGGTTTAATTCCTTGTGTTTGATGATTAAAAAGCATGAATAAATGCGTAGGATGTTTTTGGAGTCGTGTGTGTTTTTGGTTTTGAGCCCCGAGGGCTCGGGTGAGTTTCGGGTAGCTAACAGGGTGAGTTAAAGAGTGAAAATCTGGTTTTTTTCCTCACTTTCTGGTGTTCAGGTGAGTTACACTATGCGAACGCACCCAAGGGGTTGCGAACACACAGTTTAAATTAGTGGGTCAGGGTCAGGGGTGATCTTACTCAGTGCGAACGCACCCAGCTGAGTGCGATTGCTGAGGGTCAAGGATTCAACCCAGTGCGAACGCACCCAACCAGGTGCGAACGCATAGAGTTAGGAGGGGCTGGGGGCTGGGCACACCATAAGCACTGTGCGAACGCACCAGTGCACGCGCGATCGCGGAGAGCACGTGAGCATACACTGTGCGAACGCGGGCTAGTCAATGCGAACGCACAGGGTTATTTATACCCTGTGATTTTAAAGCCTAAAAACAAAACTAAAACGGGACTTTCACCATATTTTCATAACCCTCCTTCTTCCCCAACCCACTTAGGCGATTTTTGAAGATCCCTTCCTCCATAACTCCATAGGTAAGTGTTCTTAACATCATTTTCTCTTACTTTCATCAACTAATCACTAGATTCTAGGCCTAAAAACATGAAATCAAAGTAGAAACTAGGAGTTTTGGGTAGAGTTAGATTTCAAAACAAATTGTATATTCTAACTCGTGAAGGTATGGGTGATCGGGTTTTGGTCCGAGCCTCGTGTTTGGACCAAGCGGGCCCGGGGTCAATTTTTTGTATTTTTGGAATAATGCTAGAAATTGCATATCTTGGCTATTGGATTGTGTTATTGAGTCTTTATTGATATTATTGAATTAATTATGCCTAGATATCGTTGTTTCGGAGTCGTATTATAAAGAAAAAGCGGTCTTAGAGGGTTGATTGTTATACTTTGGACCCGAGGTAAGTGTCTTGCCTAACTTTGGTGAGGGAATAGGTATTAATTGCTAAGTGCTAAGTGATAATCATGTTCATTGCATAGGTGAGGTGACAAGTACCTATGCAATGTGCGTCAAGCATTCCCGAGAGTCTATTTTGATAGAAATTGCAGTATTTTCTTCCATGTTTATCATATTATGAGATTGTATGTACTTGGTAATTTATTCTTGTTCAAAGTATTGGCTGTTGAGCTTGAGAAGTGCTGATATGATTTATAATCCAAGTGTAGAGTATACAATTGGGGTGATTGGATATAGCTGAGACCCTTGCTGGGCATTATTGAGTTATTGATTGATGTTTTCCCTTTGCCGGGTGATTTGAACTGTATATTTCCACTATGCTGTACTATTTGCCATTATATTTGTCATTGTTTGGTGAAGAAGAGTGTAAAGCACAAAGGGTGATGTCGTGCCATGATATTTGATTACATTGCATAGTGAGGAAGAGTGTAAAGCACGAAGGGTGATGCCGTGCCATGATTCACATTGATTATAAGCACGAAGGATAATGACGTGCCATGATTTACATTGATTACAAGAACGAAGGTTAATGTCGTGCCATGATTTATATTTCCTTACATTGTACATTGCATTGTGAGGAAGAGAGTAAAAGCACGAAGGGTGATGCCGTGCCATGATTTATACTATTTCACGTTATACATCGCATTGTGAGGAAGAGAGTAAAATCACGAAGGGTGATGTCGTGCCATTATTTACATTTTTGATATTTATACTTGTTCCGCTAGCTATCGTGTTAACTTGACTTCTTGTCTACTTCTATATGTTAATTTAACTGCTTTATTTCACTTGTTCCCTTTAACTACTCCCATATCCCATGTTTATCTGTCTATTCCACGTTTGTCTGTGATATATCTTGTAGAACTGTACAGGTAGATTACCGTTGTCTAGTCTAGCCTCGTCACTACTTCGACCGGGGTTAGTCTCGGCACTTACTCAGTACATGGGGTCGGTTGTACTGATGCTACACCTGCACTTCTTTATGTTGTGCAGATCCCGCAGCTGGACCCAGTGGACATTGTCAGAGGGAGTATCCTTCAGTCCACCTCGGAGATTTCAAGGTAGACCCGCAGATGTTCGTGGGCCTTGACGTCTCCTCTATCCCTTTTTCTTCCTTCCTGTCTTTTCATTTATTTTCAAAGACAGTTGTATACAGTGATTGTTCAACCCTTGGTTGTAGTAATCTTTTAGTCTGTTCGTGAGTTAGTGACTCCGGATTCGGGGATTGTTACAACGTATAGTATTTGTTTAAATCATTTAGTTCTGTTTTTATCTATTTCCGCTGCTAAATCGTAAACTATTTTTTTTTTTTTTGTTAATTCTGTTAATTGAGTGTTATCATGTTAGTTTAACTGCTCACATTGGCTTGTCTAGCGGCTTCAACGTTAGACGCAGCCACGGCCTGAAGGTGGGAATTCGGGTCGTGACACTTCACTTGATTTATAAACACATACAAGCATTTTTCATAATTTTCTATAATTTTAAAAGGTTTTAAAATCAATTTATTCCTATATTTATTTATTTAAATACTCATTAATTGCATCACAAATTATTTTTATGATGATTTTATCATTTAATTTCATCATTTATGCCCAGATTAGGTTTTATTTTTAACATATTTATCATAAATACATTTGCATTTTGAAGTTTAATTTGCACATTTTGTGATAATAGCCCATATATACTTATAATTACTTTATTTATGCAAAAAATAACTTTTTATATTTTTATAGTGTTAATAATTGTTATTAACCATTTTTATGCTCAAATGATATTTTGTTATTTATTTATTATTTTTTATAAATTATTTGTTTGATAATTTGGTTATTTAAAATATGGCCCCAATTTTTAATTGAATTTTCGGACCTAAGCTACCCAAACCAACCCAATTACCACATCGAACTACCTAAATATACCTGCCCAGTAACCCTAACCCATTACCCATCTTTTACCTGACCCAAAACCCCTTCAATCCCGGCCAGATCAACGACCCCCATTCATTACCCCTTTTTTTATTTTAACTCCCCTAACCCTAACCCCCTGTTATCTCTAAAATGATGCCCTTAAACTCCTTCCTCTCCTTCCCTCTGAAACCCTAAGCGTCGTCACCCTAATCTCCCTTCGATTCCAACCAGATATGGAATCAATCGCGGATCTTCTTACCTTATTGATCTTGTCTCGCTATTGGTTACTCGATTATGGAATAACATAGTAGCTTGCCTAACATGTCAAGCCGATTTCCCCATTTCCGGACCAAATTGTGTTCGAACTTTCTTCTTGTTTTTTATATATGTTCATTCTTCATCTCTTTGGGGTACGAATCTCTGAGATTTTCCCTATTCCTTATTTACCCTAAAAGTTAGGGTTTAGATCTTTAAGATCTGTTTAAGTTTTTTCTTATTTTTTGTTAAAAATCTTCTGTGTGTTTCCGCATATCTATCTATGAATATTTTGCGATTTTTCGTTAAAAGTTTTCTGCCTAATTTTTAATTGCCCTAAATTAGGGCTCAGATCTTTTAAGATATGTTTTGGTTCTATTTTTTGTTGAGTAACTTCTTTAATGTTCCCTTCTATCTGTCTATATGCATTCTATTCAGATTTTTCATGAATTTGCTTACCAGTTTTATTTTGCCCTAAAATTAGGGCTCAGATCTGTTATGATTCTTATTTTCTTCAATATTTCTATATCTGTCTATATGCATGTTATTTTTATTTTCCTTTGATTGTTCTGACTAATTGTACTTACCCTAAAAATTAGGGTTCCGATTCCTTGCTGATCCTATCTATCTATTTATGACTCTTGCCTTAGTTGTTACCTAAGAATCTTTGATTCCCAGACCTGTTTTGATTCCCTAAATTACTGTGATACACGTTTATGTACTGTTCTTCTTGGCTTGCCTTAATAATATTCTGAGTTTTTCCTTAAATTAGTTGATTGATTATTTCTATGTTTATGTACCCTAGTCTAAGGCTATTTAAACGCCTTCCCTCTTTTCCCTTAGAGGAGGATGAAGAACTCGAAACTATACTCACTATTAAACTCTATACTCTATACTATTATTCTATTCTGCTTTTGATTCCTGGCCGACTGGAAGCCAAGTCCAGAAATCTCCATTGTTGTTTGCTGCTATTGATGATCATTGTCTCATTGCTTAACCTTTTTTATTTCATATGAATTAGTAAGTCACTTCAACTTCTCTATCACTTTAATTGCTCAATATGCTACTATTACTAGATTCATTGCCCTATGTGTTAGACTTGTTTAATTCAGTAGATTAATCAACGAAACATGTTTAACATGTGCACTCAATGATGTCCTTAAGTATTTTTAATATCATTCCCTAAAACCACTCTATCAAGTACCCCTTAATCTGTTTTTATTAGCACGTTATTTAGTGCTCACTATGATATTGTTTACCGTGAAAATGGTAAGTACAATTATTTTTAGTTATGTGGTTCTAAAAATACGTGATTTATCTTAATAGTTATTATTGAACGGTTTTAGCTAAGTGTGTTAGTATAGAATAGAGAGAAAACAATTAGAGAGCTGAAGGAAAGCAAAAAAGAATGCCTTAAATCAAAGGCTCGACGCCGATCTCGAGGGTCCCTGAGACTAAGGTTCGGGCCTAGGTCGTATGGTCGATGGACCTATAACAAGCTTATGGTCCTAGAGGCACACTATTTATGATCAGTGATAAGCTATAAATGAAGAACAAGTAAAAGAAAGCAATAAATGCAAGTAAATGAGCTAATAAAGAGGAATAGGGGATGTTTTATATTTAAAGCAGAGAATGTTCTTGTGTATTGTATTCAATGTGTTGTGTCTTGCAAAATAACAAGAGTTCCCTTTATATAGTAGGGAGGGTCCAAACATAGTACATCAGCATTTATTACGAAGATTTCGACTGATTAATCTAGTTATTGACCAAGTACGGAATCGTACTTCGTTGCAAGGCTGCCTGTCATGATCCTCGCGCCGCTTCCTACGTTGGTTTTGGACCCGTTTCTTCCTGGGTCGAATTATAGGAGTGACCGAGGTCAGTCTTCGGGCCATGCGTGAATCAGACATCATAAAATAAACATAAAATCGTCCTTTCATATTTTAACCGTATACAGATAGTCCCCGCGTTTCTTATAATGAAATGATAAGAAACGATCTCAACGTGGATCTTCCCCGGGCCCTTTACGATGATGTAATATCTGTTACGCGAGCTTATCAGGTGACTGGAAGCGTCCCGTTGAATCGTCTCCCTAGGGCATTGATTGTTTCGCCGCTTCACTTTTCCAAAATGGGCAATAATGGTGTCGTCGGTTAATTTTTCCCCAAACATTGATTGCTTATTTGATGAGGTTACCGACTTCCTATAAACAGGGGACTTCCTGGCTTCATACTTCATTCTCCCTGTCTTCAAAAAACTAAACCTTTTCATTTATCATTGTTTTCCCATTTTCCATGGTGCAAGCCCATGTTTATACAGTTTTTTGGTGGTGGTCTTTCGAGCTGGGCCATAACTTCTCTTCTGAAGTCCTCCCCTGCTAATTCGGGTTATGTTAGGTTGTTGTTGTTGTTGTTGTTGTTACTGATGCGGTCGGTCTGAGTAAACGAGGGGAGGGCCTCGAGTGCCTTCCGTACTGGAAGACCTGAAGTACATGCATTGTTGCTCACCTTTGCATGAAGTACCTATACTGCTGCTCATCTCTCTTAACTTCAACCGTAAAAATGGTAACTACAATTATTTTTAGTTATGTGATTCTAAAAATACATGATTTATCTTAATATCGGTTATTGAATGGTTTTAGCTGAGTGTGTTAGGATAAAATACAGAGAAAATGATTAGAGAGATGAAGGAAAGCAAACCAGAATGCCTTAAATCGAAGGCTCGACGCTGATCTCGAGGGTCCCTGAGACTAAGGTTCGGGCCTAGGTCGTATGGTCGATGGACCTATAACAAGCTTATGGACCTTGAGGCACACTATTTATGATCAATGATAAGATATAAATGAAGAACAAGTAAAAGAAATCAATAAATGCAAGTAAATGAGCTAATAAAGAGGAATAGGGGATGTTTTATATTTAAAGCAGAGAATGTTCTTGTGTCTTGTATTCAATGTGTTGTGTCTTGCAAAATAACAAGAGGTATCTTTATATAGTAGGGAGGGTCCAAACATAGTACATGAGCATTCATTACGAAGATTTCGACTGATTCAGCTAGTTACTGCCCAAGTACGGGATCGTACTTCGTTGCAAGGCTTCCTGTCATGATCCTCGCGCCGCTTCCTACGTTGGTTTTGGGCCCGTGTCTTCCTGGGTCAAATTATAGGAGCGCTCGGGCCATGCATGAATCGGCCATCATAAAATAAACGTAAAATTGTACTTCCAGATTTTAACCGTATACAGATATTAATTATTGCTAATCACTAGTATGTTGTTTGACTCATGATTGATCAATGAATTCTTTTATATAAGTTATCTTAATCTGAATCCTTTGCTGTCTGTGTGAAGTATCTTTTGCTCCCTTGATTAAGTTTCAAACATGTTAGTTTCCAACTTATTAGTTTTAAAGTGTTTATCATTTTTTCTGTGTGTGATTCTATGCCTAAATATGATTCCTAATCCTTTCCTGCCATCTTCTGAACCCTAATCCTTGCGAATTTAAGTATTGTCCTTGACCTTCTTGGTGTGAGCACTGCTTAAGATTTCTATGAGATCATCGTGAACTCTGCCATCTTGTTTTGAATGAAGTATTAGATCCGTATCGCAATTACGGGCCCGTAGCAAAAAGAATCATCGAATTTGGACAGCGTATGAGGATATTATGGTCATTTTACTAAGGTTGTCAGATGTTTCAGATTAATTACGAAATTGCCACTGAAAGCGTATTAAAAATCTGCAATATTTGTTAATTTTAAAACATACATATCTCACTCATTATATGGTGAAATTGAGTGATTGAAAAGCCTAACTTGACTAGAATTGCAAAAAAAATCTATTGGAGACATAAAAATCGAGTTTCGGGATTGTTTGGCATGAGAAACGAAGCAGAATAGCTGATAGAAAAATATATATAAAACGGGCAGACTTCTTCTTCTTCAAATTTTCGTACCCCACAACCCTAGGAACGAATTTCTTCACCAAATATCGTCCCCAAGTCATAGGTAAGCAATTCTAAACTTTACTCTTTCAATTACTCATTGTTTTTCATCAGTTTTAAATCAAAAACTAAGAATTTTCATGGTAAAAATTGTGGGTTTGGATAGAATTAGGGAATTTTGTAAAAATTGAATCTTTACCTCTAATTGAGGTCGTATTTGGAAACTAATTATATATTTGGGTTCGTGGGTGAATGGATAAACGTAATTTGGTGAACCCCGAGTTTAGGTCAAGCGGGGTCGGGTTTTCATTTTTTTTCTTCAGAAAACTTAAGAAAAAATGTAATTTTCAATAAAGTTAGTTCCTTTAGACTTAATTAATAATATTAAGTTGATTATGAATGGATTTGAGTGTGTTGGAGGTGAATTCAAAAGGAAAAGTTGTAATTGAGCAGTGAGTGGCCTACGAAATTGAGGTAAGTGTTTGGTCTAACTTTGACTTGAGGGAGTAGGAATCTCCACTTTTTTTTCTATGTGAAATGCATGTGTGTGGTTTATAGGTGAGGTGACGAGTATCTATGCACCAAATTGCCTGTTAAGCATGATTCCTTTTCTCGTTCCCAACTTAATTGATTCTTATCTTAATTGTTCTATGTTCATTATTGTTTCTATGACTACTTGGATTTGTTATTTAGTTGTTAAATATTGTTGTGGTTATTTTGGAAAGAGTATTGGTGTTTTATCTAGTTCCCTTGTGGTACAAAACGGTTGAGCAGTTTGGTATTATTTTTACGATATATATATATACACGTTTCCTGTTGGCTCCAACATTGAGAGGATATTGATGATGTTTATGAGAAAAATACAGTTTCTTATTGATAATTGTTGAGACAAAAATATTGTGAAAGGCTTGACCTAGATTATGAAATTTATGAATAAATTGATATCAGATGTCTGGTGGGAGCGGGTTGCACGCCGCAACAAGGAGTGATAAGGGTGGACAAGTGGGATCGGGTTGCACGCCGCAATAGGAGTAATAAGGGTGATATATTTAGGGAGGAGGAATAAGATTGGACAGGTGAGAGCGGGTTGCACGCCGCAACAAGGAGCGATAAGGGATAACATTTATATTTTACTGAATTTCAAAGAAAATAAAGATTTTAAAAGCTTAAAAGTTTATTCTGCCATTCTTCATATTTTTGGCACTACTTTTATTTAAAGTTTAAAGTTTGAAAACTTGAAAATTATTTGAGAATTGGTTATAGCTGAGACCTAGAAAAGGCGGTTGAGTTTTTTTTATTGTTGTTGCAGTATTTATTTATTGTTTAGATTTCCTTCTAGCTTCTTATATTATTGTCACGGGATATATTTCTAAAGCCCCGCCGTAGCCTCGTCACTACTTTGTCGAGGTTAGGCTCGGCACTTATGTAGTACATGGGGTCGGTTGTACTGATACTATACTCTGCACTCTTTTGTGTAGATCCAGGTACTAGCCATCAATAGAGATGATTAGAGCAGCTATCCATTCATTCGGAGACGCGAGGTATATCTGCCGGCGTTCGTAGATCCCGAGAGTCTTCTCCTATATTTTTATAAAACTATTTTAGTATATTCAGAACAGTTACACTATTTCTTTCATAGTGGTATTTGTAGTATTCTTTAGTAGTTCGTGAATTGTGACACCAGACTCTGGGTAGTCTTAGAGTTATTTATATAATTAGTTCGTGGCTCGGTTTATTTATTTGTTTATTATTTTATAATTGGAGTTATTCATTGGAAACCATTAGATTAAGTTTATTTTAAATTTACTTTATGATGTTTAAATGGATAATTAACGGAAAATAGCTAATCGAACTCTAACATTGGCTTTCCTAGCAAGGGTGGTGTTAGGCGCCATCACGATCCCTAAAGTTGGGAATTTGGGTCGTGACAATGAAGCCCTTGGGAACTCTGACACACTAGTGGACTGGGCCGGATATGCTTGTGCTTAAAACAGAAGTGAGTCAATCACTTTGGGATTCTATTAACACTGGCTTTTTAGAGAGGTTGTGGATTGAAGGGCCTAGCCCATCCATATGTTGCTTTAGGCCTGCTAAAGGCTTCCTATAGTTTACACACTTGATAATTTATTTAGTTGATTCTGGTCTGTAATAATTATCTGTAATAACGATTGGAGGTGATAATAAAATTGGGAAATGGGTTTATTTGATCTTCTGTGGGTAGATAACATGCCTATAGGTTTTCTGCTATTATTATGTTAGATAACATGCCTATAGGTTTTTTGCTACAATTCTGTTAGATAACCTGCTCATAGGTTTTATTTTTATGCCCGGAAAATGTGTGTTGAAAATCTGTATAAACTTTTATGTCTTCCATCAGATGTTAGAAAAACTGCCTATAGGGATTTCATTTTTGGTTTAGACAAGTTCTGTGAATATCTTGTTTACTTTGCTCCACATAATTAGATACCATGCCTATAAGAAATGTGATAATCAAATTCAGATTTGTTTCTTAGAAATCATGTATGTGGGCCTTAATCAATTGTCACAATCGCTTAGTTAGTATGCATGTCTTTAGGAATCAATAAACAGACTCAATCACTGAAAGTAGAACTCATTGGGATAACTATCATCTGTGTCAAGTGCTAAAACTGAAAATATGCATACCACTAGAAAGCATGCCTATAGGAGCAATCAAATAATTTTGAGCATTTCTATTGTCAACTGTCGAATAAGTCCGATAACCTGCCTATAGGTTCAAACACTTTAATTCAAATCGATAGGCATTAAGGAATCACCTCGAAATTACTGTCAGCATGTTTAAAATCCAAAATCACATAGAAACCCTGTCTATAGGATCCAATAGCCTTAATTATCAAAACTGTCAAGACGCCAATATATTTTCCGTGCATTTGGTCCCTTATGGGTGGGGGCGAAATTCAGCATTTATTATCTTTGTATGAAAGTCCAACATGTTGTGTATGTCGCTTATTTTTACAATTTTGAGCAACCTATGTTGAGTCTAGAACCATCCAAAATAGAGATCCCAA
This sequence comes from Nicotiana undulata, assembly GCA_005239495.1. Lineage (NCBI taxonomy): Eukaryota > Viridiplantae > Streptophyta > Magnoliopsida > Solanales > Solanaceae > Nicotiana > Nicotiana undulata. Next base: position 13,543 of record ML297700.1, read on the forward strand.
TGCCTCCAGGATCATAGGTAAGGGACGGGTAGTGCACGCATAGGACACGAGTTAGAATTGATTCGAGCGCTTTAGGTAAAAATTTAAAGATAGTAATCGGGTAGAAGGAGATGATAGTCGGTGCCCGCTGAATAATATGAGTAACACCCCCGTCTTGGGGGAGTTACAAAGTATTATTTATGTTGCACGGGGTGATACTAAAGGCTAAAAAACTTAGGACCCCCCATCTCTATTAAATAATTTCTTTTCTTTATTAGACTAATTCACATAAGTTAAGTTCGGCCGGTACCCACCATTGTGGACCTCGAGGGATTCCTAACACCTTTCCCTCCAGGTAATTTGAGCCCTTGCCCGATCTTTGGTGTCGCAACTAGTAAAACCTGAGTCATTTGCAATAGAGGCCCTAACATACCTTAATCCGTTAGGTAGTGACTCTCTCAATAACTAATTCCTTCCCTTCTCAAAAGGAGTTTTCAATGTCAAAATCCGATTTCGCGAGAAAAAGGAGGCGCGACAACTGCAAAGCTTTGTTCATAGCCTGTAATGCCTCGAAATTTGATGATGTCGGAGAAGTGATTCTCGATAACCATTAACCTATCGTAGTATTGTGGATCCTAGGCTCGGACAAAAAACTTGTTCATCTACACTTTTTTCAATACCAGCCATACTTTTGTAGCTTTCGATCTCCACCGAGTAGCATACTCGCGAAAAGTCTTTGTCGACTTCTTTTTAAGATTATGGATATAGAAGACATTTGGTGCATTCTCCGTATTAAACCTGAACTGATCCATGAAATTTGATGCCATGCTTACCCAATTAACCCACTTCTTTGGGTTTTGACTGATATACCAAGATAGGGCATCTCCAGTGAGGCTTATCATGAACAATTTCATGTGAATCCTTTCGTCCTTTCCAACTCTTACGAGCTTGTCACAATATGTCCTTAGATGCACCTTTGGGTCACCTATTATGTCAAACATCTCGAACTTGGGAGGTTTGTAACCCTCTGGCAGATCTACGTCCGGCTGAATACACAGATCTACATAGTTCAATCCCTCAATGCCTTTACCTCATTCGATGCCTTGTACTCGACTTGTGAGCATCTTAAGTTCGTTTTCCATAGTCTTGATGGGCAGGTCCTTCTAGGAGAATTCTAATGTATATGGGGTATGTTGAGTGGGGTGAGGTAGAGTTTCTACATATATGGGGTTGTTCTGATTGATACCGGGGATTTGGGTGTAGTGGTGATCATTGGTTGAGTTCTGCGGATCGGGGTTAGGTTGCGGTGTATTTTGAGAGGTATGGTAGGTAGTAGTTTGTGGATACTGGATTGGGTGATGTTGGTGCTGATGAGGAGTTGCTATCGGTGGAGGATTAGAGTTTTGTGTACGTGTTGTGTATTGATGAGGTGCATGAGGATTTTGTGGATGCAAGTTTGGTGTGCTTTGAGGAGGCGCTGGGTTTTGGGCATTCTGTTGGTTGATATCTGGGACGTTTAAGGTGAGGGAGAGATTTTCCAAGTTGCGGACCTGCTCAAGTTCCCCTTGTAATTCCAGTATTTTCATCTCCAATCGTAGGACCAAATCATTCTGTGCCGGAGTAATCCGACCATCTGAAGTTTCAACATTCTCTTCATGCGCGGCGTTATCTTTCCTGATACTACTCAAGTCATCCATATTAGCTTTTCCCTTACTTTTAGGATCACTTGGAGGAGGAGGAGGTGGAGAACCTTTGGATCTGGTATGATAGGATGATGATGCCAATATGCACGAACCAACCTTAGGGGATGCGAATAATCAAAACAAAGAAAAGCAAAAAGGTAAACAAGTTAGTAGGTAATTTTTGAAAGGTATTTGTAGTATTTAAACATGTATTGCGCAATCATAAATTCGCGTCCTAATGTGGGGACCTCGTTGTGCCCGAGGTGGGCTTATCCACACGTAGATTTGGAGCAACTCAATATTGATAATTGCCTAATCTAAATAGATCAAACCTCTAAAACAATAATCAAAAGAGTTACTAGTGGCATTTTGTCTTATTACAATCAAATTCTAAAACGACTCTATAAAAACAGGTAAACATCAATTCTAGTCTATTTGGTTTCGGAAGGACCTTATCCTAGCTTAGCCATCTTGGCCCCATCGATCAGATTCCCCGGGTCGTGCATGTCCAGTAGCAGATACTCCCTTGCTAGGTGTCCTCCTTCATTTCCCTCTACATTCTGACAATCCACGATCCTTTTCCTCATCTTCCCTTCAAGTTCCATCAGACCCTGCTCTAAGTACTCCAACCTGTCTATTGATTTTGTAGCAATTCCACTCCATTCATTGATTGATTCCATGTTTACCTTTTGTTGTTCCAAATGTCTGGCCTCAGACTCAAGAATTCTCTTGTGCAACCTCTTATATTTTACTTGTGCTTCAGCAGCATCGTCTATGACCCTGTTTCCACAATACACATGACTGGCGTGGTACCGATCTGGTTCGATGGTATCCTTTTCCACAATGATCTTCAGATGTCACATGTGTTGTGCCTCACACTTGAATGGAATGGCATCACCCTGAAAGTCTTCTTTGTAGTGAACCATCTTTGAAACTCGTGGTATGACTTATTTTCTCCCATCCTGTCTCATGACCCTGATAGGAGCATAAGGATAGATACCCCTCAACCCAATCAGAACTCAGTGAGGAACATCCCTGGACCTGATGATGAATTTGCTAGCAGGGAACCACTCGAACATCCAGCAGACCTTGTCATCAGTCTAGTTGTTGAAGAAGTGCACTCAATCCACATCGTTTCCCGGTTGTGCAAACCTGTCTGGGATGAAAGTCATTCTTTTTGGATGTTTAAAAGCTATGTGGTCATTCCATGGTCGCTTCAGAAACTCTTGATGGTAATGTCCTCTTTGAAGATGCCCCAACAACCATATTTGCAGTGACAAATTACAACCCTTGAAATGTTTGAATCCCTTCTTGCAGCGGTTCAAGGCTCGGTATATCTCTGCCACGATCATTGGGAATATAGTGTAAGTTTGTCTCTCAATCCCTTCCACTAAGGTCTTGGCGACCGTAGCCAAACGAGTGTGGATCTTGTCTCCATGAATTGGAAATACTATCATCCCCAGAAAATAAACGACGAATACAAAGACCCGATGATGAGTCCAGCCCAGGGAAGTGATGGAAAACTCATCATGATAGATACGGTAGGATGTGTTGTGCCTGTAACGCTCGTAAAGGAAGTCGAAAAGTATGTAGGACTTCTTCTAGCAGACTAACTCGTCATTCTTTCTAAGACCCATCATTTTCAAAAACCCTTTAGAAGTACGATTTTTCGGTAGCAATAGATCACTGATATCCCAGGGTAGCCCAGCAAAACCTCCTATTTCCTCAAGAAGGGGAGTCATTTATATATTACCAAAATGGAAAACAACCCTCTTTTCATCCCAGAACATAGTAGCGGCCTCTATCAGTACATTGTTTGGCTGAATGTCCAACAAAGACCGTAGACTTCTGAGAATTCTTTTCACATGGTTTTTGTCACTTGGCGAGAGATTTTCTCACCAGTCTAGAAACAGAGGTGAGATACTTCAGACCATGCCGAACCTGGGGACTTCGTGCCTCATTTCTTCAAAACAAATAAAATTAGCCCTTCCCCCCCTCCGGGTTTGACTAGTTACACATTAATGATTAGCATATCGACACATTTTGTCCAAATAATGCATATATTATGATTGTGCCCGTTGAGATTATGGAAATCCCGATGGGCTTTGGACAAGGCTTTCCTTAGAGAGTTATTATGCGTACATCATTCTAACTCATGCTAGGTTTGGACATGATGCATGCAGAGTTAACATCATAGTAGGGTTTTCTATAAGAGTCTAGACCGGTACCCTTAAGCGGTCAACTTGAGAGGGAAAGGCATGAACCGTTGACTGCACCGCCGATCGACTATTTTTACCGCAAATAAGCCTTTCCAAATTTAAAAAAGGGTAATATAGGAAGAGCGCGGACACTCATCAAGTGCCGCTATGATATTAATTGCACACGAGTGGAATATGATGTGGAGCATGTGATTATGCAAAGATAAAACAACATGTTGTCAAGTATTTTGCAAGGTAAAGCGATAAATGCAATATTTAACAAATGTAAAGACAGAAAAGAAAAGGAAAACAGGAAAGGAGTTAGTTCGTACAATGAAGAAATTATAATGAAGAGGTAAAAGGGGTAAGGGTTGGGAAATACATCACAAATATTTTAAAGGTTAAAGCCAGTGAACATGATTGGGAAATAACGAAGGGGATGCATATTGTAATCAGATTAAGCAAAGAATTGCACGTAAGTTCATATAAAAGGGGAAAGTAGGGAAAGGGGTGTGCATGTAGCAAATAAAATTGCGAATCCACGCATAAAATAATAAATACACGCTTATCGAGAGAGACTAATTCACATAGACCAAGTTCGTTATGGTAAAAGCCTAAGGATATCCCCAGCATAGTTGCTATGCTGTCGCGCTCTTTTTTCTCGTAAAATCGGGTTTCGACATGTGACAACTCTTTTAAAGGGAGGGTTATTAAAAGAGAGAGTCGCCACCTAACGGATTAAGGTGCGTTAGGGCACCTATTTGCAATGACTTAGGTTTACTAGTTTGCGTCACCAAAAATCGGGTAAGGGATCGAATTGCCTCAAAGAGAAGGTGTTAGGTATTCTTCGAGGTCCAAAACTGTGGGTCCCGGCTGAACTCGAATTATGTGAATTAGTCTAAGGAAAAAGGAAACGATTAGGACAAATGAAAGAAATGATTTATTTTAAACAAAAATGGGGGTCCTGTGTTTTTTAGCCTAAACGATCACCTCGTGCGACATAAATAATATTTTGTAACTCCCTCAAGACGGGGTGTAACTCACATTATTCAGCGAGCATAGACTATCATCTCCTACTACCCGATTACTATCTTAAAGTTTTTTTACCTAAAGCGCTCTATTTAATTCTAGATCGTGCCCTATGCGTGCACTACCCGTCCTATGCCTATGGTCCTAGAGGAATTTGGACCTCTATTTCAGGGTGGTTCTAGAACTTAACGTAGTCTTCTCAAAAGGAAAAATACTAAGCGACAGATAAAACAGTTAGGACTTTCAAATAGAAATAAGTATAGGCTCAAGTTAGCCTCTACGTTTAGACTTCTAATGCACGCCAAATTGGTTAACATTGGCAGATTTTATTAATTACAGGATCCTATAGGCAGGATATCTAGGTGATGTTGAATGAACTAGCAGACAATCATGTACAAAACCAGTTTCTTAATGCGATAGTAAATAATGGAAAGTCATAGAAACATATCCAGATTATTGTTTTAACCATATAGGCATGTTTTCTAATGAAGGTAACAACACAGTGTTTGGAAACTCATGAATAGGCGGGCAGAAACGATAATTAAACATATTCAGACCTGTAAACATGCATTCTACAATTTGATCCAGTTTTAGATCCTATAGGCATGATTTCTATAATTTTATCCAGTTTTAGATCATATAAGCATGATTTCTACATTTTGAACAATTTTGGATCATATAGGCATGATTTCTTCCATTTGAGCAATTTTAGATCCTATAGACATGATTTTTACAATTTGAACCGAACAATATGTAAGCAGAAATTCACACATATATTATATCACACCATTTCCTATAAGCATGGTCTATAACAGAACATAATTGAACCAAACATTGAGCCTATGGACATGGCTGCTAGCACATAATGACTAAACATAATAAGGCACTTATAGGCATGATTTCTAACATATAACATTCAACAACATAGCATTGACCCAATAGGCAAGATTTCTACCCAACTTTATTGCAAATGTAAAATAAGAACCCCTTCCCATTTCACCAATACCCCAGAATTGCTATTACAAATAATGATTACAGACCAAAATCTAATGTAACGAATTACAAAGTAAGTAAAACTATAGGTATCACGACCCAAATTCCCAATCTTAAAGATCATGATGGCGCCTAACACCACACTTGATAGGTAAGCCAATGTTAGAATTCGAGTAGCTAATTTCCTTTGATTATTTTCTTAAGCATCAATAATAAATTTAAAGTAAACTTAATCTAAATGATTTCCAAAGATAAAATAATAGACAATTGAATAAAAAAAACCACGAACTAATCATATAATAGATCTAGAACTACCCCAGAGTCTGGTGTCACAATTCACGAACTACTAAAGAATACTACAAATAATGGGCTGAAAGAAATAATGTAACTGTTATGAATATAATAAAACAGTTTTATAAAAATAGGAGAAAACACTTGGGATCTGCGAACGCCGCAGATATACCTCGTGTCTCCGAATAAATAGGTGGCTACTCTAAAAATCTCTATTGATGGCTAGTACCTGGATCTGCACAAAAGAGTGCAGAGTGTAGTATCAGTACAACCGACCCCATGTACTGAGTACCGAGCCTAACCTCAGCGAAGTAGTGACGAGGCCAAGGCGGGGCTTTAACGATAAACCTGTGATATTAATATATGTACGATAACACAATAAAATAATTATGCACGAACAAGAAAATATATCTGAGACAATAATTATAAAACAAGAAGGAAATCTAAACACATCAATTCAAATACTGTATCAATAATAAAATAACACAACCGCCTCTTTCAGGCCTCANCAACCAACATCTTTAACACACTTACAACAACAATAGGAAATAACTCAATGAAACCCAATAAACACACGAACCTCAACAATTATAAATAATACACTGCATTTTTCTTATAACCTCATGAATAACCTCTCAACCATGAAACCAATAGGATTATCAAAATATATATATTTATTTCATAAAAACAATAACAAACCTCTCAACCATATTTGTATCACAAGGGAACCAGCTCAAACAACCAATACTCTTTCCAAATAGTCACAACGATAACTAACAACAATTCAACAAGGCCAAATAGTCATAGAAACAATAATGAATATGTAACAGTTAAAACAGTGATCAAATAAGTGGGGAACGGGAAAGGGGATCATGTTTAACAAACGATTTGGGTGGTGCATAGATACTCGTCACCACACCTATACACCACGCCCATGCAATTCACGTAGCAAACAAGTGGGGAGTCCTATTCCCTCAAGCTAAAGTTAGGTCAAACACTTACCTCAATAGATACTGCTCAATTATTGCTTTTCCTTTTGGATCACCTCTAACTTGCTCGAATCTAATCACAATTAACTTAATATCATTAACTAATGCTAAAGGAACTAACTTTATGAAAAAATATAATTTTTCCTAAGTTTTCTTCAAAAAAAGTGAAAACTCGACCCCGGGCCAGCTTGGTCTAAATTCCATGTTCGAACAAAATTACGTTTACCCATTCACCCACGAACCCAAATAAACAATTAATTTTGAAATCGGACATCAATTCCAAGTAAAGATTCGATTTTTATAACATTCCATAATTCTACCCAAACCCTCAATTTTTACCATAAAAATTCTTAGTTTTTGATTTAAAAGTGATGAAAAATAATGGGTAATTTAAGGAGTAAAGTTTAGAATTGATTAACTATGAATTGAGGATGATATTTGGTGAACAAATTTGTTCCTAGGGCAATGGGATTCGAAATTGTTTAGAAGAAGAAGTCTACCCGTTTTGTATTTATATTTCTGTCAGCTATTCTGCCTTGTTTCTCATGTCAAACGATCCCTAAACTCGATTTTCTTGTGTCCAATGAATTCCTTGTGAAATTCTAATGAATTTTGGCTTTTGCATCACTCAATTTGACCTTATAATGAAGGAGATATGTAGGTTTTAAGATTTGCAAATAGTGCAGGTTTTTAATACGCCGTCAGGGCAAATTCATAATTAACTTGAAAAATCTGGGCAACCTTGGTAAAATGGCCATAAAATCCTCATACGATGTCCAAATTCGATGATTCTTTTTGCTACGGGTCCGTAATTACGATACGGATCTAATACTTCATTCAAAACATAAATCGGAGCTGCTTTGTTCAATATGATATCATTTATGCTTGAAGAAACGACGTCGAACCATAAGAAAGAACGAGCGCAACACAACCCAAACCTATTTGAAACTCACCCGAGCCCTCGGGGCTCTAAATCAAACATGCACGCAAGTCTAAAAGCATAATATGGACTTGCTCCTTCGATCAAATCATGAAAATAACATGTAAAACAACGAATTAAACCTCAAAACTCATTATTTTCCTCAAGAACACTTATAGTTCATAACTTTTCAACCGGATGTCCGAATCACGTCAACCGAACTCCGTATTTCACAAAATTTCACAAGCAAGGCCTGAATATCATTAAAAAATCTGTACCGGCCTCCGGAATCAAAATACGGGTCCGATACCAATGACTTCAAACATTAATTCTTTTCATTATTTCATAAATATTTCAGCAAAACAATTTCTTTCAAAAATTGATTTCTAAGGCTTGGGACCTCGGAATTCATTTCCGGGCATACGCTCGGGTCCCATATTTTACTGCGGACCTTTCGGAATCGTCGGAACACAGATTTGAGTTCGTTTACTCAAAATGTTGACTCAAGTCAACTAAAACCAAATTTTGTAATTCTAAAAATTATTGTTTCTTATATTTTAACATAAAAGCTTTCCAATTTCACGCCCGGACTGCGCACACAAATCAAGGTAGTTAAAATTAATAATTTTTATGGCTAATAAGCCTAGAACGGAGTCTCAATTCATAAAATGACCCCTTTGGTCATCACAATCTCCAACTCTAAAACAAACGTTCGTCCTCGAACGGACATATTAGATTACCTGAATTTGCAAACAAGTGTGATATTTACTCTGCATGCCCGACTCGGACTCAGAAGTAGCTGCCTCAATGGGCTGACCCTTCCACTGCACTCGAACTGAAGGATAACTCTTAGACCTCAATTGACGAACCTACCAATCCAAAATAGATACCGGCTCCTCCTTATAAGTCAAGTCTTCGTCCCACTGGACAAAGTTGAAATCTAACACGTGGATGGGTCACCATGATATTTTCGGAGCATAAACACGTGGAATACCGGATGAACTGAGGATAACCCTTGAGACAACGCAAGTCTATAAGCCACCTCCCCCCCTTTATCAAGAATCTCAAACGACCTGATATACCTAGGGCTCAACTTACCCTTCTTTCCAATCCTCATAACACCCTTCATGGGCGACACACGAAGCAGTACTCTCTCCAACCATGAATGCTACATCATGAACCTTACGATCGGCATAACTCTTCTGCCTAGACTGAGCTGCACGAAGTCTCTCCCGAATAAATAACTCAGCCAACCGCTTTGAAGTATAAGCACTTCCCACAGGAATGAAATGTGCTAATTTAGTTATCCTATCCACAACAACCCAAACTTCATCAAATTTTCTCTGAGTCCGTGGGAGTCCAACAACGAAGTCGATAGTGATACGCTCCCACTTCCACTCAGGAATCTCTATCTGCTGAAGCAAACCACCAAGTCTTTGATGTTCATACATTACCTGCTGACCATTTAAGCAACGAGCCACGTACGCCACAATGTCCTTTTTCATCCTTCTCCACCAATAATGGGGTCTCAAATCTTTGTACATTTTAGCTGCCCCTGGGTGAATAGAATACTTAGAACTGTGAGCCTCCTCAAGGATCAACTCACGAAGGCCATCAACATTAGGCACACATATACGACCTCGCATCCTCAAAACACCATCATCACCAACTGTAACCTACTTGGCATCACCGTGCCGAACTGTGTCCCTAAGAACAGCCAAATGTGGGTCACCATCATGCCGCTTCCGGATATGCTCGATTAGAGAAGACCGAGCGACTGTACAAGCTAGAACACTGTTGTGGGAATGTCCAACCTCACGAATTGATTAGCCAACGTCTGAATGTCTGAAGCTAACGGTCTCTCACCGACTGGAATATACGCAAGGCTGCCCATACTCACTGCCTCTATTTTCTTAGTGGTTGTTCATAGCAAATTACGGAATTATCAACAGCTTCACGTTAACAATAATCCCCTTTCAACCTTCACAATACTGATGACGAGGTGCGATTCATGAAGACCTCATAATTATATACTCGACTTAACGTGTCTCATTTAATGCCACATGTGCGTCACATACCTCGCAGGTCAAAGCTCAATAATTCTGACACAGATTTGGAAAATTATACAAAGTTAATTAATTAGTTTATTTCTTTCTTTATTTATTTAATTATTATTAGTGTTACTTTTATTATCATTATTTATTCATTTATTATTATGATCATTATTATTTTATACATAAATTGTTGAATAATCCTAACAGGCATGACTCCCTACCCATGCTATAGTAAAGTTTTAATTCACAAGGGAGACTTTAAACACAAGAATTTCCACCACAAGGATCCCATCCTTACTGTAACGACCCGGTCCGTCGTTATGCAGTATACGCATCTAATCCTTTATTTCTGTCTTGTAGTAGCTCGGTTAGGCTGTTCATGGAGTATTGGGGTTGGTTGGTTCGGGGTCGGAGTGAAATTAGAGTGGATTGAGACACTTAGTCTCTAACAAGAGCTTTAGAGTTGGAAAAGTCAACCCGGAGTTGACTTATTGGTAAACGAACTCGGAATGCGGATTTTATGGTTCGGATAGCTTCGTTAGGTGATTTGGGACTTAGGAGTGTGTTCAGAATATTTTTAGGATGCCCGGTGTAGAATTAGGCTTGAATTGGCGAAGTTAGTATTTTGGCGTATTCCGGTTGATAGGCGAGATTTGGATCCGAGGGTCGGAATGGGATTCCGAGAGTTGGTGTAACTTCGTTAGGTCATTTTGGACTTGCCCGCAAAATTTCAGGTCATTTGGAGATGTTTTGGTTGGGTTTTTGATCAAATGCGTGTTTCGGAAATTTTTGGGAATCATAGGCTTGAATCGGATGAGAATTTATGGTTTTGATGTTGTTTTTGGTGTTTTAATGGCTCAACTAAGTTTGAATAACCATGTTGGATATGTTGGTAAGTTTGGTTGGGGTCCCGAGGGGCTCGGGATTGATTTCGGACGTTAAACGAAGGAATCGTGACTTGAAATGCAGCTGAAACTGCTACTGCTAGTGTGATCTCACCTGCGATGATTGGGCCACAGGTGCGGACATCGCAGGCGCGAGAGTGAAGTCGCAGGGGCGAAAATTCATCGCAAGGGCGGAAGAAAGGCCGCACCTGCGAGGTCGCAGGTGCGGGGGATGGGTTCGCAGGCGCGGACTCTGAGAGTTAAGTGAAGGATCGCAGGCGCGGTAAATGTGTCGCCCCTGCGGG
>ML297701.1:0-22220 GCA_005239495.1 Nicotiana undulata
ATCAAATTTCCCTTCTTTCCGAATCTCATCACGCCCTTCATGGCCGACACCCGAAGAAATACCCGGTCACCTATCATAAATGCCAAATCTCGAACTCTGCGATCCGCATAACTCTACTGCCTAGACTGAGTTGTGCGAAGTCTATCCTGAATGATCTTCACCTTGTCCAAGGCATCCTGGACTAACTCAGAACCCAACAATCTAGCCTCTCCCGGCTCAAACCACCCGATTGGCGACCGACACCTCCTACCATACAACGCCTCATACGGAGCCATCTGAATGCTCGACTGATAGTTGTTGTTGTAGGCAAACTCAGCTAAAGGCAAAAACTGGTCCCATGAACCTCCAAAGTCAATGACACACGCTCGTAACATATCCTCCAAGATCTGAATAATACGTTCGGACTGTCCGTCCGTCTGAGGATGAAACGTTGTGCTCAAATCAACCCGTGTGCCCAACTCACGCTGAAATACTCTCCAAAAATGGGAGGTAAATTGAGTACCTCAGTCAGACATAATGGACACGGGCACACCATGCAATCGAATAATCTCCCTCATATAGATCTTGGCCAACTTCTCTGAAGAATACGAAACTAATACAGGAATGAAGTGTGCTGGGTTGGTCATCCTATCCACAATGACCCACACCGCATCAAACATCCTCTGAGTCCGTGGGAGTCCAACTACAAAATCCATTGTGATACGCTACCACTTCCACTCGGGAAGCTCAATCTGCTGCATCAAACCATCGGGTCTCTTATGCTCATACTTAACCTGCTGACAGTTCAAGCACCGAGCTACATATGCTACAATATCCTTCTTCATCCTCCGCCACCAATAATGCTGCCGCAAGTCCTGGTACATCTTTGCGGCGCCCGGATGAATGGAATACCGAGAACTATAGGCCTCCTGAAATATCAACTCACGAATACCATTAACATCGGGTACACAAATACGACCCTGCATCCTCAGAACTCCCTCATCATCAACTGTGACCTGCTTGGCACCTCCACAGATGATATAAGATGGTAATGTCATAATCCTTCAACAACTCTAAGGTTAATATCACACCGAATGAGATCTCTTTTCATCCCAACTTGCACCTAAGGCACCGAGGAAGAGACGAAGGGTGGAGACTAGAAAAGCCACTATTGCTGGTGCTGTGCCGGAGGGGTCTATCGTCCTGAATGCGGATCTGGCGCCTTTACTGACCACCGAGGCCGCTCCCGCATTGGATACTGTCATGGAGGAGAGGTCGGCCGGAGTTGAAGGGGTCTGTGATAAGGGGAGCCTGCACGGACTATCGAGGTTGGCTCATTATCGGGCGGGCGAGATAGAGTCGTCCCTGTGGAAGACTATGGATATGGCTCCGACAACGACCCCGAGGAGGTTCGGGCTTTAGAGGAGAGATTTACTAAGGTGAAGATTAGGACGGAGGGGCCTGATCGACATATAATCATCCCCATAGATTATAACCTTTTGGTCAACTCGGAAAAGGCGGTGCCAGCCTTTGCTCCTTTGTACGTGGACTCCGAGAATAGGACACTGCAAACATTGAGAGATGTGGATCTATCACTGGGTATATCAGGCATGGCCTTGTAGGTGAGTTTTACTTCTCCAGTGTTAAGTTTGTTCACTTCATATGTGTTGTTTACTTACGCTGACCTGTCTTCTTTTGTATGTTAGACTCTCATCTTGGAGATTGAGTGTATCCGGTGGGAGGAGCGTAGGATGGACCTCTTCAAGAAGATGGAGTCCATGTACAGAGAGTACTGCGCTATGCACCGAGCGCTGGTCAACGTAGTTGGCGAGGACGGTCAGTTTCAGGCGTTTTGTGATGAGATTAAGTAGAGGACGAGGAGCTAAAGGAGAAAGATGGGGAGGTTATTAGGGCCATTGACCGATGTAGCATGTTGGATGGGACGCTGAGGTCCAAGGAGGATGAGCTCGATGTGAGTAAGGGGGTGATGGCTGAGAATGCGGATCTTTAGGTTCAGGCGACGTCCTTAAAGGTTGATCTTGAGCAAAGCAGAGGCTAGGGCCGTCAACTTGAGGACGTGTTTGTAGGTCTTAGCGAGCTAGTGTGGCGGAGACTTCGGCGCTCAAGGAGGTGAGGTTAGAAGAGCGGATTGAGGGCTTAGCGGCGGAGCTGTCTGAGCTAAATGAGCAAGTTGTTGCCCTAAAGGCCGAGAAGGAGCAACAACAGACCCAGCCGTCTACTTCTCGTACTTCTGCTGACCCCAGTGTGTCACGGGAGCTGTATGAGAAGTGGGTTCACGCTGAGGCCCAACTTTACGTATATAAGTCTTTGAAGGCGGATTGAAAGGTTTCTGAGGCGGAATTTGAGGATGTTCGTGTCAAGGCAAGTGCAACTCGTGATGCCTGCAGTTACAACCCCGATACGCCTGGAGGGGACGATGATAAATACACCTTGGATGGGCTTGCCTCCGACCCTTGGTATGATGATGAGTATGTCGTTGTGAAGCCCTTGTAAAATGTATTGGAACAGAACGATTGAAATGGAACAGTTGTCTTCTGCTGTGTATTTCCGGCTTTTCTTTTCTTTTTCCATTGGTGTCTTCTTTTGTAAGTGAGTCCCTGACTTTCGGTCGATTGGATGTAAAGTTGATTTGGACGAAGTCAAATGTAGATTGATTCGAGGTTCACCGTGGACTTTAGAAAGTAATTCGAGCGGGACCGAATGTACATTCCCTTCGTTTATTCGCATGAGGTCGAATATAAGTTGATTCAAGCGAGGTCGAATGTAATTTAATTCAATCAAGGTCGAATGTAAGTTGATTTGAGTGGTGTCTAATATAAGTTGATTCGCTTCAAGTGATGTCGAATGTAAGCTAATTCAAGCGATGTCGAATGTAAGTTAATTTGAGCGAGGTCGAATGTAAGTTAATTCGAGCGGTGTCGAATGTAAGTTAATTCGAGCGAGGTCAAATGTAAGTTGATTCGAACGGTGTCGAATGCATATTCTCTGCGTTGGTGTGGTGTGCAAATTCGGTGGAGTTGTGTAAGAATGTCGCATACTGCTTTGTTTATTCATTCATTGGAGAATATTACATGTTTTTGTTTGGCCCGTACATACATTTGAGAAGTCCAGTCTATCTAGTCCCTTCATCGCTCGGCCTGGAGAAGTATTCGATAGGTGGAGCGGTGAATTTAACACCTAAACTTCGAGACGCTCTATTCGTCGCCTCATTAAAAACCTCCCCGATAAAACCCAATTGGGACAAAACTCGGGTGAAGGAAAAAGAGTACGACTTGGAGGACGTCCATCTTCAGAAGTTGAAGTATTGGAGGTGGGCGACGTTCCAATTATTCGGTATTAGCTTTCCCTCCATTGTTTCTGGTTGAAATGACCCTTTGTTTACTACTGCCGTGATTTTGTATGGCTCGTCCCAATTGGTTCCTAGTTTACCTTCCCGTGGGTCTTTTCTTGCTTGTGTTTTGTCTTTGAGTATGTAGTCCCCAACCTTGAGTGGCCTTACTTTGTCCTTTTTGTTGCAATACCGTTCTGCTTGCTGTTTTTGAGCTATCATTCTTATTAGGGGTGTTCAAATTGAACCGGAAAACCGCACCAAATCGAAAAACTAAACCAAACCGATTAAAAAACCCGTCTAAGTTTGGTTTGACTTGGTTTGGTATTGAGTAAAAAAAACCCTAACCAAACCGATATATAAATATATAATTTTTTATATATATTTTAAAGACTTTATATTGAATTTTCTTTAAAAAAATGTAAAAATATTTGGGATCCTCTCATGTGTTAACCTTGAAAGCTTACATTGACGGAAAATTATTGATAGACGACTAAGAAAACAACTATCATGTGTTATTAACAAAATTCTCCCATTAAAATATTTTAATAGATCATATGTTTGTCAATTTTTTTAATATTTACTAAAAATATATTCACATATCAAAATCTTATCTATAACTTTAACAAAGTATGATTCAAATACTATTCATGTAACAAAAAACCCCGAAAACCCGAAAAACCCGACAAAACCGAACCAATCCAAGCCGATATAGTTCGTTTGGTTTGATTTTGATAAAATATGAACCAACCCGGTCCATGTACACCTTCTTATGTAGGCCATGTCTCTTCTCTCATCTGATTCGTTGAGGTCTTGCTTTCTGTTCTCGTCATTGCTTGGTCCGCTCTCATTGGAGTATCTCAAACTAGGTTCTCCAATTTGTATCACTGCGTCAGTCCCATAGACTAGTGAATATGGTGTTTCTCTTGTGCTTATTTTTGGCATGGTGCAGTATGCTCATAACACTTATGGTAGTAGTTCCGGCGACAGTCCTTTGGCGTATTCGAGCTTCTTCTTCACAATATTCAGTATTGTTTTGTTGGAGGATTCCGCTTGACCGTTGCCTGCAAGATGGTATGGCGTGGAGAGTATTCGCTTGATGTGCCATTTCTCAAAGAATTCAGTGGTTTTTTTCCCGGTGAACTGGGGTCCTTTGTCACAACTGATTTCTTTGGGGATGCCGAAGCGGCATATGATGTTCCTCCATGTCAATGTGATAACTTCCTATTCGCGTATATGGGCGAATGCACTTGCTTCTACCCATTTAGAAAAATAATCAGTTAAAACCAAAAGAAATCGTACATTACCTCGTCCTGTTGGGAGGGTTCCGACGATGTCCATTCCCCATTTGATGAACGGCAATGGCGATATGACTGAGTGGAGGTGCTCGACGGCTTGGTGAATCATTGGAGCGTATTTCTGGCACCACTCGCACTTTCTAACAAATTCGACGGCTTCCTTTTTCATGGTGGGCCAATAATATCCTGCTCGTATGAGGCATCTAACGAGGGCTCGATTGCCGGTATGGGCTCCACAGTGTCCTTCGTGTACTTCCTCGAGGACGCATTTGGTTTGTTTGGCCTAGGCATTTCGCCAAGGGGACGCCAAACGTTCTTTTGTATAAGTCGTGGTTGATGATGCTGTATCTGGCCACCTGCATTCAAAGCTTCTTGGCTTCTTTTTTGTCTGATGGGAGCACTCCCTTCTGCAAATTTCACATAATACGGTTGCGCCAGTCCCAATTTAAGTTTATGGTGTGTGCCTCAATTTGGTCTATTGACGAGTGGAGGAGGGTGACCACGTTTTCTTTTTCGCTTATGTTCTTGGTGGCTGCTGCTAATTTGGCGAGGCCGTCTGCCTCGATGTTTTGTGCTCGAGGTAACTGGTCGAGCTGACACTCGTCGAACTCGGGCATTAGCTTATGAATTTCTGCCTGATACTTTTGTAGCCTTTGCCCTTTGATTTAGAAAGTCCCCCTGACTTGGTTGACGACGAGTTGTGAGTCACATCGGAGGATGACTCTCCGTGCTCTATACTTGAGAGCTAGTCTTAGTTATGTAATTACGGCCTTGTACTCGACCTCATTGTTAGTCATATCGGGACACCGTATGGATTGGCGGATGACTTTGCCTGTTGGGACCTTGAGTACGAGTCCCAGTCCAGATTCTGACGCGTTGGAGGCACCATCGGTGTACAAGACACATAGGTCAAGTAACTTGGGAGAGGTACGAGAGGCTTCCTACTCGACCCCAGGCATTATTTTGGCGCTGAAATCGGCGACGAAGTCGGCGAGTACTGTCGACTTTATCGTTGTTCGCGACTGATATGTTATATCGTGCTCGCTTAATTTGATGGCCTACTTGGCCAATCTCCTCGACAACTCGGGTTTATGTAGGATGCTTCTTAGGGGGAAGGTCGTGACTACCGAGATGGGATAGCATTGAAAGTAGGGTCTAAGATTTTGTGAAGCTACGACCAATGCCATGGCCATCTATTCGAGGTGGAGGTACCTCATTTCGGCATCGACCGGGGATTTGCTAATGTAATAGATTGGAGATTGTGTACCTTTTTTTTCACGGACCAAGACTGCGCTTACTTCGACGTCTGATATGACCAGGTAGATTAAGAGACGCTCATCGGGCTCAGCCTTGGCGAGTAGCGTGGGCGAGGAAAAGTATGCCTTTAGTTGTCTTAGGGCCTCGATGCACTCAGAATTCCATTGGAGTCCGTTGTCCTTTTCAAGTACTTTGAAGAATTTGTGGCATCTGTCAGAGGATCTGTAACCTTGACAGTGCGGCTATACGGACGGTCAGCTTCTGTACCTGTTTCTTACTGGTCAAAATTTCAGGTATTCCCTCTATCTCCTTGATTTGGTCGGGATTGACCTAAATTCCTCTCTACGACACCAAAAAACCAAGGAACTTCCTAGAGGTCACGCTAGAGGCGCACTTTTCGGGGTTCAGCTTCATGCCGTATCGCCTAATTATATCGAAGGCTTCCTTCAGGTGGTCGATGTGGTCTTCTTATATTTTTGATTTGACCAGCATGTCATCTATATAGACTTCCATTGTTTTGTCGAGCTGGTCTTTGAACATCTTGATGGCCAGCCTATGATAAGTCGCCCCTGTATTCTTCAACCCGAACGACATGGCTCTGTAGTAGTATGTCCCTTGGTGGGTGATGAAAGTGGTCTTTTCCTGGTCCTCCTCCTCCATGAGTATTTTTTTGTAGCTTGAGTAGGCGTCCAAGAATCTTAATAACTCGTGCCTCGATGTTGCGTCGATGAGTTGATCGATGTGAGGCAACAGAAAGGAGTCTTTCGGGCAGCCTTTATTTAGGTCTGTGAAGTCTACACACATGTGCCATTTCCCATTTTTATTTTTCACCATGATCACGTTGGCGACCCATTGGGGGTACTTAGATTCACGGATGGAACCGTTGTCGAGCAATTTTTCCACCTCTTCGCAGACGGCTTTGTTGATTGCAGCGTTGAACATTCTTCTGATCTGTCGTACCGGCGGGTAGAGTGGATCGATGTTTAGCTTGTGTGTAGCAATGTCTTTCGGGATACCTGTCATATCTGCATGGGAGAAGGAAAACAGATCGGCGTTGTCAGTTAAAACTTTACGGAATTTACCTGGTTCTATGAGTTTGTGGCCGATGTAAGCTTTTTGGTTGAGGTTGCTGCTATCCAGTTGAACGGGGTCGGGGTCTTCCACCATTGACCCTGTGGCTTTTATGACATCGGGGTCTTTGATGACGTCTGTTTGTTCGTCGGGATCGGGCCCTGACTTCGGTAATTACTAAGCTCCTGAACCCTCTCCTTTTAGCTATTGAGTGTATGTGCAGTCTTGGGCGGTGCGGTAGCATTCTTGAGTTATGCGCTGTTCACACTAGATGCTGAATATTCCCCATGGGGTAGGAAATTTGATGACCTGATATAAGCTGGATGGGATGGCCCTCATGGCGTGTATCCAGGGTCGCCCCATAATGGCGTTGTAGGCTGTGTCTTGGTTCAAGACATGGAATGTTGTTTCAAGGGTGTTTCCCCCAGTAAGAACGGGCAATGTTATCTCTCCGGAGGTTCGTTCAACTGCATTGTTAAAACCTGTTAGTGTTATGTAGCGTGGTATTATTTTGTCCTCGAGTCCCATTTGTGTGATAACTCGGGGGTGGATAATACACACGTCGCTCCCGTCGCCTACCATGATTCTTTTTACATCGGTCTATGAAATTCATAAAGTAATGACAAGAGCTTCGAAGTGAGGAAAGGTCAAACTGTAGGTAGCTGACTTATCGAAGATGATACTGTTTTCGAGGTCATCATACCGTTCATGGGTGATTGACCGCTTCAGTTTGTATGTGGTGGTGAACTTCACGTGGTTGATTGTTGCTTTATCGCCTCCGCCGATGATAATTTGGATGGTGCGGGCGGGGGAGGTTAGCTTTGGGGGGCCTTGATGTTGTTCTCGTCCTCGGCCGAAATTGTCCCTTCCTTGTTCGCTCATTTTCTCCCTTAAATGTCCTTGGTGGATCATGTTCACTACTTCTTTCCGTAGGGATATGCAGTCCTCATTCTTATATCCCCGCTCCTGATGGAACTCATAGAGGGCATTCGACTTTCTGTAATTTGGGTCGGACTTCATCTTTTGTGTCCATTTCACCTTGGGGCCGAGCTTCTCTAGGGCGTAAACTATTTCTGAAGGGGAAACCTAAAAATTGTGAGCAGATAAAGTGGAGGCATACCTCTTTCGTTTCGGTGAGTCCACGACTGTGGCTTGGACGGCCCTTTGATTTGGCGGGGAGGTGGCGGGATAGTTTCTTTAACGTACAGTTGGTGCCTTTCTTGATTGAGGCGTGGACCTGCATGATCTCTTCGACTGCCATTACGGTGATCTTTCCTTGATTTCATCTGGACTGATGTTAACCGTTGAGGCCGTCTTCATCTGCTCTTGCCTCGGCACAGTAAGCGTCTAAATTTCTTCCCTGGTGGTGGGAGGGTATTTCATGAGTCTGCTTAACAATTTTTTGGTCGCTCTCGACCCGTTCCTGTTTAACCCATTTTGGAAGGCTGCTACCACCATCCCTTCTGTTACGTTTGGCAGGCTCATTCTTACTCTGTTGAACCGGGAGAGGAAGTCCCTAAGCCCTTCTCCAGGCGATTGTCAAATGGTGAATATGTCATTCAACCTGGCTTCTGCTTTCTTGGCACCGGCATGGGCGGTGACGAACTTGTCGGCGAACGTCACTATGGAACGTTCTGGTAATTGTGAGTACCATGTTAAGGCTCCCTCTATTAAGGTTTTTCCGAACTTCTTCAGCAGCACCGACGGTACCTGCTCTTTCGAGAGGTCGTTTCCTTTTACTTCCATGACATAATGAATGATATGGTCTTCAGGGTCCGTCGTGCTGTCATATATTTTTAAATATGGTGGCATTTTGAAGGTTTTGGGTATGGAATGTGGGGCTGCCTCCTCGCTGTAAGGCTGTTCCACGAACCAGCCAACGTCCCGTTTTGGCAGAAGCTTCGGGGCGCCTGGTATCTTATCAACCCTTTCTTGGTGCTCCCTCATTTGGTCGTGGAGCGTTTTATTCCCATTCTCCATTTCTTCCATTTTCTTTAGAATAGATGCCAGTGCGTCGTTACCTGCATCAAAAATGGTGTGAGTGTTACCTGTTGGGGGAGAAGCATATTGCTCGTTGATGGTTGTTGTGGTGTCAGCTCGTGCGGTGTTCCTACTCGCCCCTTGAGCGGGTTTGTCAAGTATATTGTTTAGAGTACTTGTCAACCACGCCTCCAGTAGTTTTTTCGCTCCCTTCTCGTGTGAAGAGGTTACACTCCCATAAGGGGAAGGTGAGTCACTTTGCTTGGGTGAGGCACTCGGCGTCACGTTCTCCTTGTCTTTTCTATCGACCTCGTTGATGGTTCCTAGGAGGTTGGTAGTGACACTCATCACTACTTTCAGCCTTTCAAATCTTTTTCCTATCAGTGTTAGCTTGTGAAAACAGGAGAAAGATGGTTGTTGTTGTTGTTGTTTTTTAGATCTAGAAAAAACTAAAATTTTAAGTAGAAACTCCCCACAGACGGCGCCAAATTGTTTGACCAATATATTTTAAATATTTTTTTTTAAACTGATTAATGAGAAATTAGTGGATAAATCCTAGTCTAACGTAATGAATACTAGATCTGAAGTTCAGATATATTGATGAGATGGGGCGATTCTAGTATCAATGAATGCAAAGTAAATGTGCAATGATTATCAATGAATGTAGCTATAAAAATATGTAATAAATGTGGATAATGACATTAAATGTAATAAGAAGGAACTTGTCACCCAAATTTAGATGACTTGGATGATTCCTCTTTCTGACAAACAATGTGAGACAATAGAATATGAAGATGGACAAGGAATCCTTGGATCTTCTGAATAAAAGATGTATATTGAGCAATGGAATCAGTGGACAAGACAAACTTTTTGTATATTCTTTATAGTCAACCCTTTACAATATGTTCTTATCAGAAAAGTGAAGATCCTTTTTTTGTTCCTTATCTCTTCCTATTTATAGGGGATATTCCTAGGAAACCCTAAGAAATACAATTAAAGGATATTCAATGAAATATTCCTTCTCGCTATTCTAAGACTTATTTTAGCCGTTGCTGTTACTCGTTCTCTACACGACCTCGGCACCGGTCTTTCTCTAGGTGACTCCTCGCCACTGAGCCGTGGTTGGTTTCAACCTCGACCACGTCTCGTCTGTTTGCAGTAATTAAGCTCGGCCTAATTTTGACCAATACAAATGGGCCAAATATTTATCTCATTTCTGTATACAAACCAACAAAACAATTAACCACAATGATTTGTTACATGAGTCCATTACTCAAATGATCACTCAACTTTCCAACATTATCTACCAAAGTCATATTTCTTTCCAATGTAACAACAAAGTGTAACTATGCCAATAACACTCAGAAGGTCACTCAACTATATTTATCAAACATTTGATAACCAAATACCTATTTTACCCTCTATATTATCAACTTTTATCTTCTGTTTTTTTTTTTTGCTTTTTTAATATTATAATTTTCTCTTTTTAATCAACATTTAGACTTACCTATTGAACAAAATATTTTATTTAAAAATAAAAAATATAAATATTTTTCTAGCATGTATAATGTAGATATAATAATATAATTGGGCATAATACTCAAGAATATGTAATGTATATTACAAAATAATATTAATTTTAAATAATTATTTTCTATAGTACGTGCATGGAATATATATTTAAAAAAAAATTATTTTCTTTCATTCTCTATTGTGTAAATAAAATTTTGAGTTTTTTTGTTAATATCAAAATTATTATTATGATTTGACGGGCTTTGAATTTGGACAGATCCAACAGGCCTTCTTGCATGGACTTGGGCTTGCTTTTATGATAGGTAGAAAAAATTCCTGATTTTCTTTCCTCGGCGAATGAAGTTTTTGCCCTTGTTGAGTGAGTAAGGCCCTTCTAATTAACTTTCTACTATGCTCAATATTTTATTATACTAACATTATAGATGCTTAAATACTAGTATTTTAATTTATTTAATTTATAAATAAAATTTATTTATTCTAAGGTAAGTCCATCATATAAATTAAATAATATTATATTACAAAGCTAAAAAAAGAAGAAGATAAAAGTTGATAATTTAGAGGGTAAAATAGGTATTTGGCTATCAAATGTTTGATAAATCTAGTTGAGTAACATTCTGAGTGTTATAAACATAGTTAAGTGACATTGTCGTTACAAACGAAAAAAAATGACTTTGATAAATAATTTCGGACAATTAAGTGACCACGTGAGTAATGAAATCTTTGTTACGTTCGAAATTGAAAACATAGTAACTAACCAAAAATTAGTAGAGCAATTATAAAGGTATCTTAGTGCATTAATCTGTTTCGAGAGCGTAGGACACATAAGGGGAAAGTGATCTCTTCCCCAAAATTTGGCAGAAATAATGTTCAGCTTTCTTGATGACATTATCCAATTTCTCATCGCTGCAATTCAATCTCGTCATCAACGCAAACTCGTTAATGCAAAAGTACACTAATTTTTCATCCACGAGAAACCACATATATCGTGCTCTTTAATTTGAACAAGAAGCTTGCTCTATTGATGATTATTGTCACAATTCAGCGCCAGCGTCAGTCAGAAAACTCAATCAGACACCACTAGTTTTTATTTATTTATAAACTTTCCAGTATACCTGGGGTGTTGTATTAGCCAAAAAATAAGTTTGAAAAAATACAACACAAGGGTAGAGATTATTGGAATTATTCATAATGCAAAGTCAAAAATTTCCTTTTGAAAAATTCATTTACAACCAATAGTCATGAGTTTTTTATTTATTTTTCAAATGTCCTATCTATTTTCAAGTGGCCTCTTGCATGAAGCCTTAAAGCCAAGTGTTGAATGGCTATGCATGTCTACCATGTGTCTTTATGCATGGAAGACAAGATACACTTGTCAATATTGGAGCCAAGTGGATTATATAATGGGACAAGTGTCAAAAGACTCTCGACACTTGTCATACATGCAACCTCCTTAAATGCCAATAAATAGGTTATGGATTAACCATCAAATTCACTAAATTCTTAACCAAGAATTCATGTTGCCAATCATCACTTTCTTCCTACAATATTTTTAATATTTGTAACAGCTACAAAAAATACCTTCATCTTCTCTTCTTTCTGGGCAATTTTTGTGTGCAAATTCTAAACTTCCAACCACGAGTGCACGTGTTTGGAGGTGCTGTGGAACCTTGGGGAGCGACCGGCCTTAACGATTTGCACCTAGTCGGGCCGAAATCGCTTTCAAGGCAGTGGTTTGCCACGACAAGTATTTTTGATAAGTTCTTCCTCTTTCCTTCTTGTTCTTAGTAATATTATCTACTCATTTTTCTTACAGAGATAACCCTTTAAAAATACCGAGGAATCAACATTAAAAACTAGTTCGCCTCCTCAACCAAAAATATACTAACTAACAAAGAAATTAGCCTTGTCATATTTGTTTCTTATACAAGGAATTTGCTATTTGTCTAGCAAAAATAGACCTTTGGCTTTCCTAGGAAGTTGCTGGCTAGATTCGAAGTGTGATGTTTGCTGCAATTCTACTGCCCTCTTAGCCAAATTGTCATCTAGTTGGTTAGCCTCGCGGTAGCAATGTTTGATCTGAATATTGAACCTGCTGATAGTGTCTTTGATCTTATTCACAATATGACTGAGATTATAGTTTGTGTCACTATCTTTTCAGAGGATCTCTATAATGTATAGAGAATCCAATTCAAGAATCACCTGATTGTAGCCATTTTGTTTGCACCAATAGAGACCAAATAAGGTTGCTTGAGCTTCTGCTATATTATGGTTATAGACAGTCGCAGGAGTAGAAAAGGCCATGATAATGTCTACATCTTCATCCCTAACCACACCCCCTAGACCTGCTTTTCCTCCCCTCTGAAGAAAGTTCCTATTAGTATTTAATTTAACCTAATTCCTTTCTAGTTTGAACCATCGAACCGCGACACCTTTGTACCCAGGTCGAAGCCTTGTGAGTGTATCACAGAAAGAATTCCAAGGGAGTTTTAGGCCATTATTAGGATATGCTTTGTTGACCGCAGTTTCAATGCTCCAAGTTATCTGTTGATTAAGCCTATACCTGTTGATATGTGTTTGTTCTCCATACCCGCAGGCACATAATTCCTTTCAAAGAAACCATCAAATAATAACAGGGGTAATGTTTAGAACTAGTCTGTGAACTTCATTGGAAGCCTTTGAGATCCACCATTGGTTAGTGATATATCTAATAGTGTAAGGGTGGTGATGTATGCCAAGAGCGTTTCCAAAGAGATTCCAAATGTAACTAGCACTTTGTCTCTCCATAAAAACATGATTGATATTATTGGAGTTAGGATAGTACAACAGTTACATCTGGAAACTATTTGTTTTCCAAATTTAATAATCACATCATCAAAGGGGAGTTTGCTATACTATAACCTCCACATCACCAGCCTAGAAAATATCTAAAGATACTCACAAACATTAGCCCAATTGGTCCTTTTCTAGCTTCCAAAGTTGCTCTCACATAAGCATAAGTTTTTTTCATCCCAAAATAAACAATACCAATAAAAACACATACCAAGAAGAAGATATAGTGCTGAAATGGAGGTTTGAAGAGAGAGCTAAACTCTAACTAATGAGGGAGAAGAGAGGAGAGAGGAGGAGCACCGAGATGAATGTAACAGTGAAAAGAAATGAATGCTCTGCTTATCATTACTTGTACAACCTGTACATATACAAGACTTCACTTACTACTCTAACCACTTTTCTAACCAATCACATGCATTATTAACTGACTAACTAATGCACTAATCTGTTAACATATAAATAGACTAAACTACCCCTTACTCAAGTTACATATTTTGTCTCAACATATAGCAGCAGTAAAGATTGGATTGGATATCTTCATCTTTATATCATGAAATGACTGAATCTTATTACTAAAGCCTTCAACAGTTTTGATGAAAATGAAGATCAGATTGCAAAAACATAGTGGATTTTGTCATGTTTTTTCACCATAATGTAACTTCTCGGTTGAACTTTCCGGGAGTAATCCAAAACCACATCAAGCAACAACTCTCAACAAAAAGACTGACTTTAGAATAAGAGGAATAGGGAAGAGGACGAAATAAACTATATCCTCACAAGGTAGGGCTAAAGTCTGCGTACACACTACCCTCTCCAGACCCCACGGTGTGGGATAAGACTGGGTATGTTGTTGTTTTTGTAGGGTACAGAAAGAAAATAACGAGGAGAAGGTATAATCTCAGGTTCCACATCTCTTCAAACAAACTCAACACACGATATATTAGATAGTCAATTTCAAAACCAATCACTCATGTTGTCTCGTAACAACTATTTCTATTTCCTTCTCAGTATCAGTGGCAGGCGCATGTTGTATAAAGTGGTGTCACGTGACACCGCTTCCTCAAAAGATTTTACTAAATGCATATAATACCATGCGGAACCTGTCACATACAAAAAAATAATACCAATTGACAATGAGTTATTCTTGGCACACTGGTTAAGTGCTTGGTTTTGCTTGTCGTGCTCAGAGGTATGTACCTCAACTTGAACACGCTTTTGGTAATCTTTGAGCGAGCCTCTATCATTAAAAAATTGTGATTAAGTAGAATGGAACCATGACCAACTTTTAGCTTAAGACTCAATAAACCAATATAAGAAAGCTCCTCCTCATTTAAGAAATTGATAATTAATGTTATTTGTCTTATTCTCTTCTGCAAATAGTGACACCGTTTACGAAAAGTCCTACGTACGCTACTGCTCAGTCTTACCCAACAATGCATAACAAGTGTCACGACCCGGAAATCCCATCATCGAGTGTGATGGCGCCTAACATTTCACTTGCTAGACAAGCCAACATTAGAATAGTTTATTCATTTTTAACTGTTCAGATTAAATAACAATGAAGAGGCTGAAATAACTGAAATAAATTTGAGGTAAAGTGCGAAAAACCATAACAACTGAAATATCTAATATAACCCTGAATCTGATGTCACAAGTGCACAAGCAACTAGAATAATACAGATAAAGGTCTGCATAAAAATAAAGTTTTCTGAATGAATATACACAACTAAAATAAAGCAGAAGGGGACTTTAGGGTTGCGAACTCTGTGCAACTGTACCTCAAGTCTTTGTACTGATAGTCAACTAGAGCAAGCTACTGATCGTTGTTGGAACCGACTCTAAAATCTGCAGAAGAAGTACAGAGTGTAGTATGAGTACAACCAATCCCGTGTACTCTATAAGTGTCGATCATAACCTCGATGAAGTAGTGACGAGGCTAAGTCGGGTCACTTATACTAACCTATATGCAGTATAATGACAGGAAAGAAAAATACTGAAACGAAATACGACAGTTAACTCATAAAAATAACTTAATCCTTAAAGAAATCAAGTAAATACCAGATATACCAATCCTTAGAGTCTCGTACAAAATTACCGAAGCCAACATAATACAATAAGGAATAGAGAACACATAAACTGTTGCGGCGCGCAACCCAATCCCATCGTACAACACTATCCTCCCTTATTCCACCATATAAATATCAATAATAATAAGTATATGTTGCAGCGCGCAACGCGATCCTACCATATAATCAGAGTCAATATCATAATTCACCCTTATTTGACCATATCAATCCACCCTCATTTCACATGTTGCAGCGCGCAACCGGATCCCACTGTATCAATATAAATTCACTCTTATTCCACTTATTGTGGCATGCAACCCGATCCATAAATAAATCAGTAAGTGCAGTAACAACTCGGATCACAAGAATCTCAACAATTAACGAATATAAAAGCTACAAATCAAGAAGGAATCTAGTACCAAATCATGAAAGGCTAAACTTAATACTGAGCAACAAGACAGTCAAATATATGACTGATAAAAGGGTACAAGTAAGATAATTAAGTAAAATATCAATTAAGCATGGAAGCATGAAAGAAATTAACATTTATAATGCGAGAATAATAAATGACAAGTAATAAGTTAAGGCATGGGAAGCAACTAAGGCATGCAACAATCAAGACATGAAATATTATAACTAATAAAATACGGATAGACATGGAAACAAGTAATTGGCGGTGTATAGACACTCGTCACCTCGCATATACACTGTTACTCATGAAATTCACTTAGCACATGTCATCGAAGGTTCCTAATTCCCTCAAGTCAAGGTTAGAACCAACACTTACCTCACTTCGCAATCAACTCAAAGTTCAACCACTGCATTACCTTTCGAACAAGCCTCCAAACCAACCAAATCTAGCAGTTCTTTAACAAAACGATTCAAAATAGCCCTTAGAAACTACTCACGAATGAAAGAGGTTCGATTTAGATCATTATTGAAAAAGTCAACAACAGTCAACCCTGGCCCCGCTCGGTTAAAACTCGAGGTTCGGACCAAAACTCGATCATCCATTCACCCCGAGCCCGGTTGTGCTATTCAATTCAAAATCTGACCTCAATTTGAGTTCTAAATCCCATTTTTATAAAATTCCCTAATTCTACCGAAATTCCTACTTTCTACCTTAGAAATCCTAGTTTTGATGTGGAAATCTTATGAAATATAATGGGTAATTTAAAGAAAGTAGATTAGAGTCATACCAATGAATTTAGGAAGAAACGATCTTGGAAAAATCTCCTATAATGTTTTTAGGGTTGAGAATTTAAATAAATGAGCTAAAATCCTGTTTCCCCCCTCTTTTAACGGTTGCGAACATGGAAAATGCGAGTGAGATGTCGCAAATGCAAACCCTTCTCAGAAAAGTTATTGCAAATGCGATATTTTAGTCGCAAATGCGAACCCATGCCCTCACAAATGCGAACCACTCTTCGCATATGCGAAGATTGCCCAGAAACACGCTGAGTCGCAAATGCGACACTGCCTTCGCGAAAGCGGAAGAAGCAAGTTCGCAAATACAAAAATTCACCTCGCAAATTCTTGCAAATGCGAAGCCTTGTTCGCAAAAGTGAGGCTCGAAAATGCAAGACTTACAGTAGAGCACCAGTAACAAAAGAGGCATCAACTGTTCTACTAAGTCCGAAATCACTCAGTTGCCTATTAGAAACTCACCTGAGCCCTCGGGGCTCCAAACCAAACATGCACACAAGCCCAAAAATATCATATGAACTCGCTCGCGCGATCAAAACACCAAAATAACATCTAGAACTACGAATCAGACACCAAAAGGAATGAAACTTTCAATGAAACTTAAGAACATGCAGCTTTTCAACCGGACATCTGAGTCACGTCAAATCAACTCCGTGTTTCACCAAATTTTACAGACAAGTCATAAATACTCTAATGAACTTATACCAAGGCCCGGAACCAGAATCCGGACCCAGTAACAACAAAATCAAACTACGGTCAAACTTGGGATTTCTTTAAACCTTTAAACCTCTTGTTTTCAACAAATGGCAATAGTTCAAGCTAGGGAATTTCGAATTTGATTCCGGACATACGTCCAAGTGCCAAATCATTATATGAACCCACCAGGACCATAAAAACACTGATCCAGGTCCGTTTTCTCAAAACATTGACCGAAGTCAACTCAAATGAATTTGAAGGCATGATTTCACATTTTGTCAATTTTTCACATAAAAACCTTCTAGAAAAAGACACGAACTGTGCATGCAAATCGAGGAAGACTAAACGGAGCTATTCAGGGTTCAAAACACAGAATTTATGATTAAAACTATGAATGATCTATCAGCCCATCACATTCTCCACCTCCAAAATAAACGTTCGTCCTCGAACGGGCATAGAAAAGTACCTGGACTGGTAAAAAGGTGTGGATATCTACTCCGCATGTTCGACTCGGACTCCCATGTGGCTTCCTCGATCGGCTAACCTCTCCACTGCACTCAAGCTAAAGGATAACTCTTAGACCTCAACTGTCAGACTTGTCGGTCTAGAATAGCCACCGACTCCTCCTTAAAAGTCAAATCCTTGTCCAATTGGACTGAGCTGAAATCTAACACATGGGATGGATCACTGTGATACTTCCGGAGCATGGACACATGGAGAACTATATGAATTGCTGCTAAGCTGGGTGGCAATGCGAATTTGTAATCCATCTCACTTACTATATGAAGAATCTCAAAGGGTCCGATATATCTAGAGCTCAACTTTCCCTTCTTTTCGAACTTCATCACATCCTTCATGAAGCAATACCCTCTCTCCAACCATGAATGCAACATCACTAACTCTACAGTCGGCATAATTCTTCTGTCTAGACTAAGAGGTGAGAGGTCGATCTTGAATAATCTTGACCTTATCCAAGGCATCATGTACCAAATATGTGCCCAACAGCCGAGCCTCCCCCGACTCAAACCATCCAACTGGCGAACGTCATGGTCTCTCGTATAATGCCCCATAGGGAGCCATCTGAATGCTCAACTGGTAGCTGTTATTGTAGGCAAACTCTGCAAGCGACAAGAACTGACTCCAAGAACCTCCGAACTCCATAACGCAAGCGCGAAGCATATCCTTTAATATCTGACTAGTGCGCTCAGATTGCCCATCTGTCTAGGGACTGAAATGTTGTGCTCAACTCAACCTGCGTGCCCAACTCTTGCAGTACAACCCTCAAGAAATGCGAGGTGAACCGTGTACCTTGATCAGAAATGATAGACACGGGCACACCGTGAAGATGGGAGATCTCGTGGATGTAGATCTCAGCTAACCGCTCTGAAGAATAGGTAACCACCACTGGAATAAAATATGCCGACTTGGTCAACCGGTCCACAATGACTCATACCGCGTCAAACTTCTTCTGAGTCAGTGGACATCCAGCAACAAAATCCATAACTCCCACTTTCACTTAAGGATCTCTAACTTCTGAAGCAAACCATCAAGTCTCTGATGCTCGTGCTTTTACTTACTAACAATTTTGACATCGAGCTACATATGGAACTATATCCTTCTTCATCCTCCTCCACCAATAATGTTGCCGCAAGTGCTGATACATCTTGGCGGTGCCTAGATAAATAGAATACCAGTAAATATGGGCCTCCTCAAGAATCAACTCACTAAACCCATCCACATTAGGTACACAAATACGACCTTGCATCCTCAAAACCCCATCACATCCAACAGTAACCTACTTGGAACCATCATGCCACATTGTGTCCTTAAGGACAAGAAAATGGGGATCATCATACTGACGCTCTCTGATGCACTCATTTGAGGAAGACGGGGCGACTGTGCAAGACAACACATGAGTGAGTTCTGATACATCTAACATCACGAACTGATTAACTAAAGCGTGAACATATGATGCATGCTATGTCTTACCAACTGGAATATACACAAGGTTGCCCATACTCACAACCTTTCTACTCAAGGCATCGGCCACCATATTGGCCTTCCCAAGATGATAAAAAATGGTGATATCATACTCTTTCAACATCTACAACCATCTCCTCTGCCTCAAATTGAGATTCTTTTGATTAAACAAATACTGAAGATTACGATGTCCCGTGAATACATCGCACGACACGCCGTAAAGATAGTGCCTCCAAATCTTTAGCGCGTGAACAATGGTTACCAACTCCAAGTCATAAATATGGTAATTATTCTCATAAACCTTCAACTGTCGCGATGCGTATGCAATCACCCTGCCATCCTGCATCAATACTGCACTGAGCCCAATACGAGATGCATCGTAATACACTGTGTAAGATCCTGAACTGTTAGATAACACCAATACTGGAGCCATAGTCAAAGCATTCTTGAGCTTTTGAAAGCTCAACTCACACTTATCTGACCATCTGAATGGGTCACCCTTCTCGTTCGATCTGGTCAATGGGGATGCTATAGATGAAAACACCTCCACGAACCAGCGGTAATAACCTGCCAAACCTAAGAAACTCCAGATCTATGTAGCTGAAGTAGGTCTATCCTAGTTCTGAACTGCCTCAATATTCTTAGGATCCACCTTTATGCCCTCTGCCGATACAACATGCCCCAAGAAGGCGACCGAGTCTAACCAAAACTCACACTTTGAAAACTTGGCATATAAATGGCTATCTCTTAGAGTCTGAAGCACAACCTGAAGATGCTGCTCATGTTTCTCTCGACTGCGAGAGTATATCAAGATATCATCAATGAATACAATCACTAAAGAATCCAAGTAGGGCTTGAACGCCCGGCTCATCAACTCCATGAATGCTGCTGGGGCATTTGTCAACTCAAATGACATCACTAGAAACTCATAATGCCTATACCGAGTCTGAAAAGTCGTCTTAGGGACATCATATGCCCTAATCTTCAACTGATGGTAGCCAGACCTCAAATAAATCTTCGAAAACACTTTGGCACCCTGAAGCTGATCAAATAAGTCATCAATTATCAGCAATGAATACTTGTTCTTGATAGTGAATTTGTTTAACCGTTGATAGTCTATACACATCCTCATCGATCCATCCTTCTTCTTCACGAACAATACGGGCGCACCTAGGGTGAGACACTAGGTCTAATGAAGCCCTTATCAAGTAAATCCTGCAACTGCTCCTTCAAGTCTAGCGATATGGAAGAAAAGAAATAGGCTAAGTGCCTGGAGACAAATCAATACAGAAATCAATATCCTTATCGAGTGGCAACCCCGACAGGTCTGTAGGAAGCACCTCTAGAAACTCACAAACAACTGGCACTGAATCTATGGAAGGAACCTCCGCACTAGAATCACGTACATAGGCCAAATAAGCTAGACATCCTTTCTCGACCATACATCGAGCCTTCATAGAAAAAATAACTCTACTAGTAAAATTGCCTAGAGTCCCTTTCCAAATCGAGGAAATCCCGACATGGCCAAGGTCGCCGTCTTGGCGTGACAGTCTAATGTAGCATGATAAGGTGACAACAAATCCATACCCAAGATAACATCAAAATTTACCATATCAAGAAGTAGAATATTTGCACTAGTCTTAAGACTCCTAATAGTAACCACACACGAGCGATATACACGATATACAATACTAGAATTTCCCACAAACGTGGATACATATAAAGGGGCACTCAAAGAATCACAAGGCACAACCAGATAAGAAGAAAAATAGGATGAGACGTAAGAATAAGTAGAGCCCGGATCAAATAGAACTGAAGTATCTCTATGGCAAACCATAACAATATGTGTGATAATGGCGTCAGATGAGGTTCTTGAGGTTGCTCGTCAAGGTGGCTCAGTACGGCTTGGTAGCAAGCATGAGGGAGGTTGGTGAGCTTCAACACCTCTACCCCTTTATATTCGCTTTAAAAGAAAAAGCCCAAGTTCCCCACTTGACATGTTTTGGCCTGAGAATCATAATGGACCTTTCACAGTAGTCCAAAATCCAAAAAAGCACCATCTGTTCCTAAAGATTTGTATTGACTTCCTTCACACTTCCATGAAGTTTCACCACATTCCCATATCTGTGGAAATAGTTATAGCCTTCATATGCATCAACTAGTTATGATAATTCCACTACTCGTTGGCTATTTCAAGCCCATAGGTAGACGATCTCCAAATGAGGCCAAAATTAGTTACAATATATAAGAGCATACTAGGAACAAATCCTACAACTGAAATACCTAGATTCCCCTTGTAGCTTAGAAATGCACGGTACTAATACTCAGGCTCGTGCGCAGCCGTCGCCCGTAGGCTAGATCCTTGGGCTCCTCCCAAGTCCTTGCTAAGCTCTGTTGGCACTCTAAGTTAATTCAATACAACATATATAGATGGTCGTTGCCTTATGCATAGTATCCCTTTTACCTGATACTCTTTCACAAATGCATTGTCAGCACACACAGCCTACGCGAGTGACACTCACACTAGCGCCCAGTAGCATGCAACATCATTGATGCCAAGACCCCTAAAATTTGGAGCGTGACATCCTTCCGCACTCAAAATTGTCATCTTCCTCGATGAAGCAATATGCCCATGACAACTCGGATTCTACCCCCTCATGGATGTACATTGCGGCTCCCCTCAATCCCGAGGTCGAACTTCTCAAAGTCCATCTCCAAATGGAGTCGTGCCCCATACACTTCTCCCCCAAGTTTCTCCCCAGCGTGCCGCTGCACTTCACCTTTACGGTGTTCACTTGGATAGTGCCTTCGCACTCGAACCCTTTGGTTTCTAACTTTGTGGTGATACATACCTCTCATCCATACTATTACCCTCACAACCTTCATATCCAGCTGAAGCTTTTCCATCTCTAGTAGTTTTATTGGAGTACCCTCTAGCATGGCTCCCATAGTTCAACAACTCGCCCCCCCCCCCCC
>ML297702.1:2352-14270 GCA_005239495.1 Nicotiana undulata
TTGCTCAAACTCTTCACTAAAATCTCTGAGCCAAAACGGACTTACAAAATAAACTCTTTTGTAATCCTAGGACTAACTCTAATCCCTTCGTATCAACTAGCCTCTAGCTAATTTCTACAAGCTTCAAGTTAACTCTAACTTGAACAATGTATACCTATTATAATTTGCTTCTAAGAAAGCTGATAAGATAAAATATTGAAACACCTACTACAATCAACTAGACTCAATACATCAACGATGAAACTGGTTCTTCTAGCTGATCTGTAGCCTTTGTATCGCACAATAAATCTCTTGCAAAACAACTCTGGGAATTTTGCTTTCAGATCTTGATTCACTTCAGTACTTGTGCGTCTCTTTCTCCAGCAGAAATACTTCAAGTATTTATAGAGTCAGTAGTTGAATTTGTCGATCAATTCTAGTTCAACTCTTCCTGGGAGAAAGAATTCGAATTAAACTCAACTTCATTCCTTTGTTACTTTCCTTGCTGAATTCCACTTCAATTCTCTCATCAGTTTGCAACCTTTTCACATTAGGAGACAATCTCTTCGTTCATTGATACTTCACAATCACAAATATCTCCTATGCATATACGGTCCATGTGCCAGCTATTCAGTTCAAGAATGTGTGCTCTGATGGACCCGGTTCAACTGGTCAGCCTTTGTCAATCTTCAAAACTATGCAGTGACATGAGTCAACAATTATAGTAACAATTTAATAAAGTAAAGTCTAAATTGATTTTAAAGTTTTAAAACTGAAAGGGTAAAACTCATCTCAATACCAAAAATCAACATCTTAACCCAACCATAGTCCTCACATAAACATCTTCCAAATTTAGATCATAATCTCCATCATTCAAGATATCTTGCTAACCTTTTCTCGCTAGGCTTTGCTACAATAGATCAAATTAAAATATTTCTATGCTATATATTGTTCCCCGGTGATTATTTTGGAATATATTTATACACACTCAATAAAAAGAATTAAGCAGAAAATAAAAAATAAAGAAACAATATGGTAAATTATATATGGTCATTAGTGCGAACATATACATTGAATTCACATAATGAATTACAGAAAGAAAATCTTATTTGATTTTAAATTCTTAATTATTAGAGGTCACTACCTAATTTAAATAAGAAAATATTTAATTGTCAAAATTTAGTTAGTTTCAAATCTTAAAATTAATATGATATCAAAAATATTTTGTATTATAAATTAAATGTGAATTCCTAGTAATAATTCAATAAAGAAAGAAATTCAGTCATATAAAAGTCCTCAACTGTCATTCAACACATTCAACTAAAAATTTGCTTCAATTTTATAGTTTTATCACTTCATTTCACAAGAATACTTTACTTGTTTACTTTTTTAGGTAACTTTTTTATGATTGTTCGTAATTTAAACTTAACTTTTTAAAAATATTTAATATGCACAAAGATACTTTGCATGTCTATCTTTTAGAGAAAATTTAGTTTTATGATTTTTATTTTGTTGTATTTGTTTTTTACTTTCATATAAATATATTTATCACTAGTTTTCTACCAAATATAGCCATATATTTCTTTTTACTATTTTGTTTTAACGTATAAATGGAAATTTCTTAATATTACTTAGATTGTTTTAAGTATAATTCCCTGAGGAGTGAGTAAAAATAGCACGGCTAGTTAGTTTTCGGACTGGTCATTCAAAAATAGCCAGTGTTTGTCAAGTCATTGAAAAACAACCACTATTTTGCTGCAACAAAGACCGGTCCAGCATAATATACTGGAGATTCGAGCACCTGCATATGAACTTCCAGCATATTATATTGGACCGGTATACGTTGCTGGAACTCCAGTATATTATGCTGGAGTTCTAGTATATTATGCTGGAGTTCCAGTATACTTATGATGTAACTCCATTTTAATATGCTGGAGTTCCAGTACTGGAACTTGTAACGACTCGGTCGGTCGTTTCGTGGAATTTGCTTTATTATCGCTGTTATTGCCTTGTCATAGGTTGGTTATGCTATTTATGATGTGTTAGAGTCGGTTGGCTTGGGTTCAGAATGGTTGTAATGATAATTGAGACACTTAGTCTCTAAAAATAGCTTTATAGTTGGAAAAGTCTACTGAGAGTTGACTTATTGGTAAACAATCTCAGAATGCGGATTTTATGGCTCGGATAGCTTCGTTAGGTGATTTGGGACTTAGAAGTGTGTTCAGAATATTTTGTGATGTCCGGTGTATAATTAGCCTTGAATTGGCGAAAGTTAGTTTTTGGCGATTTTCGGTCGGCAGTGGAAAATAGGATATCGGGGTTGGAATGGAATTCTGACAGTTGGAACATGCTCGTAATGTCATTTTGGATGTCTGCAAAATTTTAGGTCAATCGGAGTTGTTTTGGATAGTTTCGGCGTCGTTGGTGGAATTTAGGAATTTCAAAGTTCATAGACTTGAATTTGATGTGATTTTGGTGTTTTGATGTTGTTTTTGGTGTTTCGAAGTCTCGACTAAGTTCGAATGATGTTATGGGACGTGTTGGTATATCTGTTGAGATTTCTGAGGGCCTCGGGTGGATTTCGAAAGGTTAACGGATCAATTTAGACAATAAGAAAAGTTGCTGCATTTTTTCACAGCAGCATGAACAGTAACTCGGATGAACAGTAACTTGAATAAACAGTAACTTGGGTGAACTGTAACTCGGCTGAAAAGTACTCGGGTGAACAGTAACTCGGGTGAACAGTAAAACGCGTGAACAGTATAAAAAAAAACCTCCGCGACCATAAAACCCTTTTACACCATTTTTGAACGGGAAAAGCACTTTGAGGCGATTTTGAAGAGAGGAAATCATTGTTCTTCATTGAGGTAAGGATTTTGGACCCTAAAACATGATTATTCGTGATTAAGGAATAAAATATCAGTGCTTAATTCATGAAAATCAGTAGAAAAAGATGGACTTAGGGCTTGAGATTATGAGACCTTCTAGGGATTATTTGAGGGGTCAAACGAACTCCGGTTTTCGAGTTCTTTATATGTACGGACTTGTGAGATGATGAAGAACATTTTAGTATAAAGTTTGTCGAGTTCCGGGACGTGGGCTCGAGGGTCAGGTTTTGACTGATTTCGGGTTTTGTGCTTAAAATCGATATTTTTCAATTGGAATTCATTCCTTTAGCATAATTTGATGATAAAAATCTTAACTTGGTAGATTTGGAACACTCGGAAGTTGATTCGAGAGGAAAGCGTGTTGCAGAGTAGCTTTTCTGGCTAGTTCGAGGTAAGTAATGTCTTTAAATCCTGTCCTGAGGGTATGAAACCCCGGACTTTGCATCCTTTCACGGTTTTGGAGTGCACAAATTGGGAAACGACTATTGAGTTGCAAAATCGCTTTTAAAGCCTATGCTTAATAGTATTGATATATTTGGGTTGTAAGCCATGTTTGGGGCGTAGTGCCAATCTGTTTAACCCCTTGGGGGCTATTTTACTGATATTCCTCACTTGATATGTTATGATTTTTCACTCAGTCCTTCTTGATAATTGTTTTGACACTCAGAGTATGTTGGTATTATTTCTTGAAAATAAAATACTATTTTTGGGTCGAGTACCCTGTATATTTATGGCCCGAGTGGCATATTGAGAGTGTCTGACTGAGTGAGGCCGAGAGCCTATATTGTGAGGATGTTATGATATGAGAAAGGCCGAGTGCCTGAGAGTGATTGATGCCATGCTTTGGCTTATTTATAGCGCTTGGGCTAAAGGAGCCCCTCCGGAGTCTGTACACACCCCCAGTGAGCGCAGGTACCTATTGAGTGCGAGTGCCGAGTGATGAGTGATTGTGAGGTGTTGAGTGACTGTTACAGAGAGATGGTGAGGTGTTGAGGGAATATTTACGAGTGATGATTATGCCCCGAGGGGCAGATGTATGATGATATTTTATTGAGTTTTGACCATGATTCACTTCATTTTTCAAACTGATATTTTGAGAGTTTTACCGAGAAATACTGGAAAATATACTTGTTTTAAAGAATTTTACGGAAACTGGTTTGAACTTATATACACTTATTTGAACCGTGGTATTTTACTGTTTTGTGGATTGGTGTAATTATGTTGTGTGTTTCTTATTCTTCAGACTATGATTTATTTTCATTACACTGAGTTGGCGTACTCATCATTACTCCATGTACCTCTGTGTACAGATCCAAGTACTAGTGCGGAGCAGTAGCCATATTCGCTCGTTATCAGCAGCATTTACGGGATTTCGAGGTAGTTGTCCAGCGTCCGCAGCTTCTTCATTTCCCTTCCTTATCAGTATTAGCATTTGATTCCTAGACATTGTTTATGACATTAGCAGAGTTAGTTTTATTTCTTAGATGCTCGTGACCATGTTGACTCCAGTCCTAGGGGAATTTTTTAGACAGTGGATTATTTTATATTTGTTTAAAGACTTAGGAAATTTTCATACTTGCTATGCTGATATTAAATGATATTGCGATATTTGATTAAACTAAGTGTGTAGTTATGTGATGGTTGGCTAGCCTAGTTCCCCGATAGGCGTCATCACGGCATGTTAGGATTTGAGGTCGTGAAAGAACTTCCAGTGTTTTTCGGTCAGATTTATCTTTACATAAAAAGTAGCTAAAATTCGATTACTTTTGAAAGTATGACTATTTTTGAAGGAAAAATACCAACTATGTCCATTTATAAGTAGCTCATTACAAAAATT
Organism: Nicotiana undulata; assembly: GCA_005239495.1. NCBI lineage: Eukaryota > Viridiplantae > Streptophyta > Magnoliopsida > Solanales > Solanaceae > Nicotiana > Nicotiana undulata. Next base: position 7,057 of record ML297702.1, read on the forward strand.
GGCTAATTGATAAAATAAGACTAATATTAGTCAAATCAGCCAATTAGCTATTTGTAGCAAAAAAAAATCAAATTTTTGCTTTGTTTTGAGTGAGTGTTATTAGAATAGATTTGGCATAACTTAAGGAGCTTGAATCTCAGTTTTGGGATGATTTGGTGAAGTTTTGAGGTGGTTTGAATTGAAAATTCGAAGTAAAAACTGAACATGAAAAAAATGATATGTGTATCACACTGTGTATCATTTGTGTATCACATATGTATCATATTTGTATCAATTATGTACCACATGTATATCCATGTATACCTGTGTGTGAGATACATGCGTGATACATGTTTGATACACGTGTCGCAGAAGACTTTTTTGAACTCGATTTAATTACGAATTTTGATACAAAACCAGTCCAAATCACTTCCAATCTTCCTCAAATTTTGTATATTGACTTATCTATATATTTTCAATGAATTTCAACTATACCCATTTAAAACGTTCCCTTTTTGCTTAGATATTTGGAATATTTTATATATTTTTTGTATTTCATCACCTTATTTGCTACCTCATCCATAAAATTTTCTTTTCGTCTTGTATCTAGTGTTGCTAATCACGCTTAAAAATATGGAAGGTGATTTTTGCATGTGATTATTTGAGAAAAAGAACCCTATTATTTGGGTTTTCAATTTTTGTTGGCTAGTTTTGGTAAGTCTATAATTAATGGCTAGAGGGTTGGTAAGATGAGATATATTTGGGACAATTGTGTAAGTTTCCCTTTTTGAATGACCACTTATAAATCTACTATTTTTTAATTTCGTAAAAATTTAAAATTATTTAACTTATACTCTAATTTTTACAACTCCAGGCGCCGCCTTCCTGATACCTGTGCAAAACTTCAGCTTATGTAGTGCTGAAATTTTTACAAATGAACTAAATAACTTCAGCATCTTCTGCTGAAATTTTTGTAAAAGCTTTATTGCAAAACTAATGAATTCAGGACAAAACTTCAGCTTATCTAGTGCTGAAATTTTTACAAATGAACTAAATAATTTCAACACTTCTGCTGAAGTTTTGTGTGATTACCTTTGCTACTTCAGGCCCGTATGTCTGAAGTTTATGCGAAAAGTGGGGACGCTTGCAATTTTTTTTTTACAAAGTGAGTATAAGTTAAGGAATTTTTACATTCCTATACCATATATGAAACCTTATCACCCTCCATGTTTAAGGTTTGATTTAATTATACTTAGTATACCAAATTACCAAATCTATACCATAATTAATTTATGAGTATAATTAATGGGCAGTTTTTTACTCCTTAATTAAAGGGGTATAATTAATGGGCAGAGTTTTACTCCTTAATTAAAGGTGTCCATATATCCCACGTTTCTCTCTCCCCATCATTCGTAACCAGCCGTTTTCCCCTCCCCCTTCTTCCTTTTCTCCCTTCCTTCTTCTTCAAATTATAGAATTCAAACCTTCGAGATTCAACAAGTCGAAATTGCTACATTCTGTTCTTCATCGTTTTCATAAATTGGCGATCATATATATGTTCTTCATCTTTTCTTCTCTCAAATCCACCATTGACAGCCATTAAAAAGCTTGAAAGCTTGAATTCAAATTTGGGTTTTCAAAAATTATTATTTGTTTGGATTGGGTGTTGTTGAAAATAATCGGGAATATGGTTTGGAGTTTATATCTCAATTTTGAGGGTTTTTTGGTGAAGATGGGACTTGGTTTTGACTGAATTTCATATTGAATTTCGAAGAAGAAGAAGAAGAAGACATATTACAGAAATTGTAGATAAATTGTAGTTAAATTGTAGAAAATTGTAGTTAAATTGTAGATTGTGTCCAGAATGTAGTTAATGTATAGTTTTTTTGCAGACAAATTGTATTCTAAACATCATAATAACTACATTTAATATAACTACAAAATTTTCTATTCATCTACAAAAATTNNAGGTAATTTTCAAATCATTAACATATTTAGTAATATAGTTTCCTATATGCTATAGGAAAGAAAAAATCCTATAACTTAAAACGTGACCCAAAAAGAGAGTATAGATACAAAAGCCCTTTGAATTTCTCCCTCTCATTGAAGAAAGCGGTCCAGTATCGAGAATAGACTTAAGCTTCATTTCCCTAAGCACGAAGTTCCTTTCCCATCGAGCCCTGCAGACGTCCTTTGTAATTCCAAAGCTTGATTCGTTCCTTAAAGTAGGAAAACGTTTAAAGTAGCGCTGGTACTTTTGTGTCTAATGGCTCTATATTTAGAAAGCATTGCCCAAAATAAAGGTTTCCCCTCCTTAAAGAACTTCGAATGACCTAAGCATATTTTGACCGGTGACAGTAAGGTATGTCAGGTTAATTTGCCTTCAAGAATCCCTAATGAGGAATAGATTCATATACTGCTGCTACTCACGGGTTCTAAATATGCTTTACTGGTGAATTTGAGAAATCAATTATTATAATAGTACCGTGCGCTTTGGAGGATTCTTGAAGGCTAATTAATAACTATATTGAAATGTTTTAAAAGTTTAAAAACTTATGAAAGTGGAGTAGGGGTGAGTTGTGAATTCTGTGCAAACTAGGGAACAAGGATACTGTATATATTCGAACCTTGTAATATTCATTTTCATCTTGTGCTACAATTCAGACTGTGTGCTAGAATAGGCTCGATAAAACATCTAATTATCAACGGCTGTGTGCTAGAATACCTAGGCATTCAATGTATAAGTTGGCGAAACTCAAACTTGCCTTAGCTCCCAGAGCCTTAAATAGACAACATGTCAGAGTATGGAGGATTTTGAAGTAACAAGTGCATTATCAAAATCATTTCGTTAACTAGCACGCAAACAATTTGGAAAATCCTGAAGTACAAACGAGTTGTTGCAAAACATAGTTGAAATGAAAATAGAGAGCAAAAAGCTAAAAGAAGCAGGAATCACCACAAACAAAACACATTGTCAACGCAGAGCATTACAGCACAATAAAGATTAGATTGTTCAAGACAAAAACTAAACAAAGGCAAAAGAAAGAAGTACTACAAACGGACAAGCAACATAATACTTGTATAGGCATAGGATTTAGTATTCCAAAGTCCAAACCTAATAGAAATATAACAAGATATTAAAAGCCTGAAGTTTGAATAGCACTATTACATCTCACAGCCAAAAGAACATCAACTGGAAGTTGTGGTTTTGGCTTCATTCATATTTCAAGAGTCACAATAACATTTCAAATTAATCCTCCTGAGCTTCCTCTTCATCCTCATAATATTCTCCCTCCTCATCTGCAGTGGCATCTTGGTACTGCTGATACTCTGAAACCAGATCATTCATGTTACTTTCAGCCTCGGTAAACTCCATCTCGTCCATTCCCTCACCAGTGTACCAATGCAAGAAAGCCTTTCTCCTGAACATAGCAGTAAACTGTTCGCTCACACGCCTAAACATCTCCTGAATTGATGTCGAGTTCCCAATGAAGGTCGATGCCATCTTAAGTCCAGTAGGTGGGATATCACAAACAGTTGATTTCACATTGTTCGGGATCCACTCAACAAAGTAGGAAGAGTTCTTGTTCTGCACATTGAGCATTTGCTCGTCAACCTCTTTTGTGCTCATTTTTCCCCTAAACATAGCAGAGGCAGTCAAGTATCTTCCATGGCGAGGGTCAGCTGCGCACATCATGTTCTTAGAGTCCCACATTTGCTGTGTTAGCTCAGGAACTGTCAACGCTCTGTACTGCTGAGAGCCACGGGAAGTCAAAGGAGCAAATCCAACCATAAAGAAGTGGAGCCTTGGGAATGGAATCAAATTCACAGCTAATTTCCTTAGATCAGAGTTCAACTGCCCAGGGAAACGCAAGCAGCACGTGACGCCAGACATTGTGGCTGATATCAAATGGTTCAGATCTCCAACTGTTCCATCAAGCAATAATAAAATCGTTAATAAAAGCACATGACAGTAAAGTAAATACTAGTAAATACATGAGAACGAGCAAATCAAGATGCCAAAAGATCTTACAGCTTGGGGTGGTGAGCTTTAAGGTTCTGAAGCAAATGTCATATAAAGCCTCATTGTCTAGGACCATACATTCATCAGCATTTTCAACTAGTTGATGAACAGACAGAGTAGCATTGTAAGGTTCGACAACAGTGTCAGAAACCTTTGGGGAAGGGAAAACCGAGAAAGTAAGCATCATTCGGTCTGGGTATTCCTCTCTGATCTTTGAAATCAAAAGGGTCCCCATACCCGACCCTGTTCCTCCACCCAATGAATGGCACACCTGAAATCCTGAAACAAAAAAAAAACGTGAACCAAAACCCAAAAACATGTAAATCTCTGAAAATGGCGAGATCCATAACACCAAAACACATGCATAACATCAAAATTTATCTGACTACATACATTTAACCTTTAACTAATAAATATGCGCATCTTTTATCCATTTGCTTAAGAATTTCACAAATGTACTAAAATTATTAACAGTTTCACTTTAAGTTGTATTATTCCCCCATATTTGAAGTCAAAATATTATTTTTTTAAATAGTCTAATATCTAACATTTCTGCTACATAAAGAGATCGAAAAGACACATTTTAACTAATTGAGGGTTAAATGTACATATCATAAGGAGAAAAATTAAACGTTACTGATAATTGAGGGACGGGTTGAGAAACAAACCTTGTAGGCAATCACAGTTTTCAGCTTCCTTACGAACGACATCAAGAACAGAATCAATTAATTCAGCGCCTTCAGTGTAATGACCTTTAGCCCAGTTATTACCAGCACCAGATTGGCCAAATACAAAGTTATCAGGCCTAAAGATCTGACCATAAGGACCAGATCTGATACTGTCCATGGTACCAGGTTCCAGATCCATAAGAACAGCCCTAGGAACAAACCTTCCACAGGTTGCCTCATTATAATAGACATTGATTCTCTCAAGTTGGAGATCTGCATCTCCGTCATATCGGCCGGTAGAATCAATGCCGTGTTCGGCACAAACCACTTCCCAAAATTTGGCACCGATTTGGTTGCCGCATTGTCCAGCTTGAATGTGAAGGATTTCACGCATTTTGAAAATAGGAGCGGAGAAAATGTACGGAGAGAGGAGAAAAAGAGAGGAAAAATGAGGGGATTAAAGAGAGGTGTGTAGGGACAGAGAGGGGGTTGATTTTTATAGTGAGATTTAAATTATTTTAGGGTTTGAGAGAAGGGGTGGGGGTGAGCGGCGGAGCCGGAGCTCCAGGGTAACGGTTACTGAATCAACGGTCAGATTGAATTTGACTTGACACCTTGGAATCTGTGGAAAAGAATTTGAAATTTGAAATTTGTGGGGGACAGCTGGATTAGGTAAGGATTTTAGAACTGAAGGCCTACGACATATGGCATAAGGCATTATAGGTCCTTTTAGTTTAATAAAGTACAATTGCATCCTTAACTTTTCATCTATGGATAGTTTATCCTCTAATTAGGGGTGTCAATAGATATTTAAAAACTGACTAATCAATCGAACGGACCGTATCGAACAAATTTTTAGGTTTCTTTTAATAAATCGTAAATTTTTATATAAATCTATAACAATACTGATAATTAGGTTAGGTATTTTATTTGATAAAAATAAACCGAAAAAATACCGAATCGTATCGAATAAATTTACATGTGAAAAATATATTTATATATGATGTTCAAAAATAATAAAGCATTAGAATTTTCCTTGGGCCTTGAAATTATGAAAACGGTTTCAAGCCAACAAATAAATAAACTCAAAATCATAATTCTCGGACCTATTATGCTACTCCTACTAAAATTAAATTATTTTCAGTATATTTACTAGCAAAACACAAAGTATTCTAGTGATTATGAGTAGCAAACTATGATGTATTGAATATGTTTGAGGAGGGGTCGAGGTAGGCCTAAAAAGTAATGGGGAGAATTGATTAGGCAGGACATGACGCTACTTCAGCTCACTGAGGACATGACACTTGATATGAGGGTTTGGAGGTCGAGGATTAAGGTAGATGGTTAGTAGGTAGTTTATAGTGTTCACCGATAGGCTTAGTAGCATGCATTTCCCTTCATATTCTTTGATTTTTATTACGGTGTTTTTTTTTCTTGATTGCTTCCCTTTTCTTCTTCTTACCCTTCTTGAGTCGAGGGTCTATTGGAAATATCGTCTCTACCTGCATTAGGTAGGAGTAAGGTCTGCGTACAAACTACCGTCCTCAGACCACACATGTTGGGATCAAATTGGGTTTGTTGTTGTTCTATAGACCTTATTATTGAGTTTCAATTTGATTAATATCTTTTCACTTGTGTGATTGTCACGACCCGAAATCCCACATTTCAGACCGTGACTGCGTCTAACGTTGAACCCGCTAGACAAGCCAGCGTACACAACACTTTGACATTTATAACAACAACATAACAGTAATATAACCAATTAACCTTCCAACCTCTACTGATCATTTCTCTAATTCATCAATGTCCAACCTTATAAAAAGAAACATCCAACACTAGTAACTCTCAAAACTTTACTGAACATTCCAAATCATTCCAATTGTTTCACAACAGAAAATTTATAATATTATCTTAGAAGGCTCAAAATGAAATGATAAGACATCTACACGGACAATCCCAAAACCGGGGTGTCACAATCTCACGGACTAGCTACTGGAATACTAAATACAAGTCTGGAAATGAAAATACAACACTGTCTTGAAAATAAGGAAAAGACAATGAAGCAGTAAAGGAAAGAAGCCTCGGGATCCACGAACGCCAGTGTATACCTCGAAGCTCTGACGTGGACTGAAGGTATCTCCCTCAGAACGCTCCACGGGGTCCGGTAGCAGGGTCTGCACAACACAAGGAAGTGCAGTGTAGTATCAGTACAACCGACCCCATGTACTGAGTAAGTGCCAAGCCTAACCTCGGCCGAAGTAGTGACGAGGCTAGACTTGACATTAACGATAACATGTCCTATTCTACAGCAGGTAACAGAAAATAACACAAGGCAGGAGATAAACAGGCAAGTAGGGGATACGGGAGCAGTAAAGGGGGACAAGTGGAATAAAACAGTCACATCGTCAGACAGAAGTAATCCAGAGAATCAATCCAACATAATCGACAACGAAAAAATATAAATGTCGGAAAAGTAAAATTGGCACGACATCACCCTTCGTGCTTTTACTCTCTTCCTCACAATGCAATGTAATCAATTATCA
>ML297704.1:0-54081 GCA_005239495.1 Nicotiana undulata
TCGATCAAATACAGTATCGAGTGCCAGTCGTGCCTCCCCTAGTTTGGGGGCGTGACACATGGTCTGGAAAAGCTGTCCCATGAGCGTGTTGATTTCCTCCATAGATAGGGGTTGTTGGTTCCGCATGTTGTCACGACCCAAATTCCCAACCCTCGGGATCGTGATGGCGCCTAACACCACACTTGCTAGTCTAGCCAATGTTAGAACACATTTAATTATTTTCTCTTAAATTTTTCCTATACATAACAGAACAATTTAAAAATGAATGATGGTTCTAATATTTTATACTAAACAATACCATGAATAATATCTGAAAGAATAAATCGAACCGCGAACTAAATATATAACTATAAGACTACCCAGGGTCTGGTGTCACTATTCACGAACTACTAAAGAATACTATAATTAATGAGCTGAAAGATATATGTATCTGTTTTGAAAGAATTAAAACAACAATCTAAATACTAAGGGGAGACTCCAAGAATCTGCGGACGCCAGCAGATCTACTTCGTGTCTCCGTGTAGATGATGTCAGCTACTAACATCTCCTAACTCTGGTCGGTACCTGGATATGCACTAGAAGTACAGAGTGTAGTATCAGTACAACCAACCCCATGTAGTGAGTAAGTGTCGAGCCTAACCTTGGCGAAGTAGTGACGAGGCTAGGACATGACACCACATAAAATCTGGACATATATAAACATGCTAACGGAAATAACAGCAAGTAACGAGTATACAAATAACAAACATTGGGAAGGGGTCATGCTGTGGGGAATCTTATCACAAGGATTGGAACAACAAAAGACAGATATAAACAATGATAAACCAACTAAATTGAGCAATTAAAGTAGAAATGGAAGTTGTACGGCATCACCCTTCGTACTTTTACCCTCAGCCTCACCAAATAATAAATAAAATGCAACGAATATGAATAATGGCACGACATCACCCTTCGTGCTTTTACTCTCATCCTCACCAAACAATAAATAAAATGCAATGAATATGAATAATGGCACGACATCAACCTTCGTGTTTTTACTCTCATCCTCACCATGAAATGAATATGAATAATGGAACGGCATCACCCTTCGTGCTTTTACTCTCATCCTCACCATGAAATGAATATGAATAATAACGACATACAAAGAGGTATTTCACAAGAAATCAGTATTTCATCATAGCTTTTATCATCATATATCATTTAAATCTCAACACAATACTCGCAATATTGTCCATCTTGGTGGAACCGGATACTAACCTTCCAACATTTCAATAACAACGATAATCATAAGTATTAAACTTTACAACAACCAAAATAACCATAATTCAGTTTCACTCACCTATAGGATTTAAACCTGACCTCAATGTATAGGTTCTCGTCACCTCACCTATACAGTGGATTTAGCAAACAAATAGGTAACAAGTAGTCACACTATACCTATTCCCTCAAGCTAAGGTTAGACACAACACTTACCTCGAATTCGCAGGCCACTCATTGCTCAAACACCGCTTTTCCTTTAGAATGGCCTTCAACTCACTCGTATTTAATCATATTTGGTTTAACATCATTAATTAATGCTAAAGGTGCTAACTTTAATGAAAATCATGGTTTTCCTAAGTTTTCCCAACAAAATATGAAAATTGACCCCGGGCTCGCTTGGTCTAAACTCGAGGTTCGGACCAAAACTCGTTTACCCATTCTCCCCCGAGCTCGGATATACAATTGGTTTTGGAATCCGATCTCTATTCGAGGTTTAAATCCCCAAAATTTGATATTCCTAAGTTCTACCCAAAAATCCCAATTTTCACCATGAAACTCTAGCTTCTAGATTGAAATCTTATTAAAAGTTGTTAAGGAATGAAAGAAATTAGTTAGAGATCACTTATCAATGATTTGGAGAAGTTTAGGTCTTTGGAAAATCGCCTATGGAGGTTTAGGGTTTGAGAGAATTGAAAAAGAGGTGAAAACCCAGTCTAAAATATGTTTTAACAGGTTGCGAGTCCCGCATTTACGATCAGGTGTTCGCATTTGCGAACCCTTCGAATTTTGGCAACCATCATAAATGCGATGAAATTGTCGCATTTGCAACATATGGTGTTTCGCAATTGCGGCCAGGAATCTCGCATTTGCGAGATCTGAGGCTGGCCCAGGACTTCACAAATGGGAAACCTGATCTCGCAAATGCGAGATCAGAGGCCTGCCACACCAGATATCAGCTGTGTAAAAACATTTCTAAGTCTAAACACTCTGTAGCCTACCCGAAACTCACCCGACGCCTCGGGGCTCCAAACCAAACATGCACGCAAGTCTAAAAATATCATACGGACTTGCTCGTGCAATCAAATCATCAAAATAACATCAAAAACTACAAATTTAACCTCAAAACTCAAGATTTTTCTCAAGAACACTCAAATTTCTAACTTTTCAACCAGACGTCCGAATCACGTCAAATCAACTCAGATTCTCATCAAATTTCACAGATAAGATTTAAATATCATAACAAATTTGTTCCGGGCTCCGGAACTAAAATACATGCCTGATACTAACAATTTCACATATTATTTCATTTCTTTATTTCCTGTAATTACCAGCACAATATTTTTCTTCAAAAATTATTTTCTAAGGCTAGGGACCTCGGAATTCAATTCCGGGCATACGCCCAAGTCCCATATTTTACTGCGGACCTCCCAAGATTGTTGGATCATAATCCGAGTCCGTTTACTCAAAATGTTGACCTAAGTCAACTAAAACCAAATTTTAACTCTAAAAATTACTATTTCTCATGTTTTCACATAAAAGCTTTCCGGTTTCATGCCCGGACTACGCACACAAATCGAGGTGATTAAAATTAGTCTTTTAAGGCTAATGATCCTGGAATAGTGTCTCAATTGATAAAATGACCCTTTGGGTCATCACACATGTACGCTTGGAGTATTATGGACATCCATAATTGGTGCCCAAAATTTTCTAGACCCTGGTGGAGGATCTGGGCCTCCAAGCGAGATAAGTATCGAGGGTTATTATTATTTCCATCGCGATAAACCCTACAATCATTTTGAGGTTCTAGGTATGCCCTTGGAGGGCCATCTCCAATCATTATTCCGTCATAAGCTATGATGACTGTGGGGTGGCAGAGATGGTTAGCGAGGTGGTGGTTTATGCTTGAGAAGAGGGAGGGTTGTTCTCCATGGGAAGGGTCAGTGTGGAGGAGACTGTTGGTGTGGATTTGAGTAATGATAGAGGAGTGAGATGCATTATTATAATCCATCTCCTCTTTGGGTTTCGTGTGATGCGATTTGCCTTCTACAAGTAATCTTAAGGGATTGACAAGGAGTGGAACCTCATTGATAGTATTGGGCATTGGATTTGTAAAAGGCTTGATTACCTCTAATGGAAGAGGCAAGATCGGGGAAGATTTGAGGGTGGATTGTCTATGGTGCAGGCGTAGGCATAGTATAGTGGTCTTTCGGGGAAGTGTGGGCCATTTTGGGGTGGGGTTGCACTGACAAATGACCCTTTCCAAAAGAGAGATAATCTCTTTATGTGTAAGAGTACCCGATTTGGAGTGACCAAAGTCAAAGGGGAGGGGGGGGGGGGGGGAATCTTTAATCCCATTTTTGTAGATTGAATTGAAATTTTTTGGGGGTGGAAATATTCCCTAAAACGACATATTTTGGGATTGTGCATGACTTAGGCAGATGTCGTTTCAGCCCAATAAGTTCGGCTTGTGGGGTGGTAGTTGATTTGACTTGGCCCGCTTGTGATGCTGGGCCTTTATCAGTATTGGCCCAAGTTGGCCTCAAGTCTTGTTGGTTCCTCGTAGCCCGTCCCATAGAACCCAAATGGTTACCTGGGTCCAATTGCTTTTGGGCCTTAGGGTTGCTGCCATTAATGGTGATGGTTAACAGGTCGAGGAATGTACATATGGTTTCACTGTACCGTTTTACCTGGATTGTGGGTTGCTCCGACCGGCAGTGTGTGCAATTTCCCTTGTGGAGTCCTTTTTTATTTCGTGTGAATGGTACTATCCTCCACAGAGAGTCTTCGTCTGGGACTATGCCGTCGTTTGGGGCAGTAGATGTTGGGTCAATCAGGCTGTTGGTTTCATTGGGTTTTGGGATGAATGAACAACATCATAGGGTATGGCCAATTCTCCCACATACCTTGCAGAGGATCCCTTCCCCCTTATATAAGATGAGTTGATTATGGTGCCGATGGTAACATAGGTGGTGATAGGGATATCGAGTGGAACCTGGATACATATCCTAGCATACCTCCCCCTAAGTGTGGAGGAGGTGTGTGTATTTTCAGTAGTTTGCCAACTTTGTTGCCCACTTGCTCTAAGGGTGGAGGAGGCACGAAACTTTACTATATATGAACCTTATGGAACTCATAATATTCGATTTGTATGAAGAGACGAATCCATGATTTAACTCTAATATATAACCTTTAAAAGTTTTAGCACTAAATTCATTATCTTATTAAAAATTATGAATTTATAAGTTTATTTATTCTAACTTTAGTAATTTTTCACACGTCAAAAATACTTGGTCACCTTCCAGAATTCATTGTCCAAGATTCAAATTGATCATCTACTCGTCAAGATGGGTGATAGGGGTCTTTGCATGGATTTCAGGGTCATACCGAGTAAGAACCTCACGGCTCAGCATAGGTTATTGGTGATGGACTTAGAGGTCGTGAGGAGGAATTAAAAGAGGTATGTGTATAGTCAGCCTAGGATCGGGTGGGGTGCCTTGACTAATGACAAAGCGCAGGAGTTGGAGGGAGGGGGGAGTTGATGGCTATTGGATCTTGGAAGAGTAGTGGGGACGTGAGCTTGATGTGGACCACGACAATGGAGTGTATTAGAGTAGCTGCGAGAGAGGTGTTAGGGGTCTCGAAAGGAATACCCTGGTGGCCACAAAGGTGACTGGTGGTGGGGGAAAGCGGTACATGAGAAAGTGGATGCCAAGAAAAAGTTATACTTGAAGATTATATAGAACATGGACGAGGAGGCGAAGAGGATGAACAAGGAGGGGTATATGAGGGCTAAGAAGGAGGAGAAGTTAACGGTTACTGCGGCTAAGACTATGGCGTTTGGGCTTTTGTATGTAGAGCTTGGGGCCAGAGGTGGGGACAAGAAGTTATACGGGCTAGCCAAGGTGAGGGAGAGGAATTCCCGTGATCTGGATCAAGTGAAGTGCATCAAATATGAGGAAGGTAGAGTTTTGATGGAAGAGGCTCAGATTAGGCGAATGTGGAATACATACTTCCATAAACTTCTGAATGAAGAGGGTGATAGGAACATTGTGTCGGGCGATCTGGAACACTCCAAGATTCGTATAGATTTTTGGTATTGTAGGTGCATAAAGGTAGAAGAGGTCGAGGGGGTTATGCGCAAGATGCACAGGGGTAGAGCATCTGGACCAGACGAAATCCATGTGGAATTTTGAAAAACTACAGATAAGGCAGGTTTGGAGTGGCTCACTAGGATATTCCACGTCATTTTTAGGACAAAAAGATGCCCGAAGAATGGAGGTGGAGTACGATGATTCCGTTGTATAAGAACAAGAGTGATATCCAAAGTGCAATAATTATAGGGGGATTAAGCTGTTTAGTCATACGATGAAAGTTTTGGAGAGAGTGGTTGAAGCGAGTTTGAGGAGCAGTGTGTCTATTTCTAAGTACCAGTTCAGTTTCATGCCGGGGAATTCAAGACGGAAGCCATTCACCTTGTGAGGATATTTGTGGAATTATATAGGGAGATGAAAAAGGATTTGCATGTGGTGTTCACTGACCTAGAAAAAGCTTATGACAAAGTCCCGAGAGAGGTGCATTGGAGATGTTTGGAGGTTAAAAGGGTCCCAGTAACCTATATTAGGATGATTAAGGACATGTATGATAGAGCCAAGACTCGGGTTAGAACAGAGGGAGGAGACTCGAAAACTTTCCGGTTGTGATGGGGTTTCACCAGGGACTAGCTCTTAGCCCATTTTTATTTTCCTTGGCGATGGACGCATTGGCGCGACATATTCAAGGAGAGGTGCTGTGGTGTATGTTATTTGCTGATGATAGTGTTCTTATTGACGAGACGTGAGGTGGTGTTAACGAGATGTGGGAGGTCTCGAGGTGGACTCTTGAGTCTAAGGGTTTCAAGTTGAGCAGGACCAAGACGGAATACTTGGAGTGCAAGTTCAACAATGTTACCCAGGAAGCTGATATGGAGGTGAGGCTTGATACATAAGTCATCCCCATGATAGGTAGTTTCAAGTACATTGGATCTATAATACAAGGTTACGGAGAGGTCGATGAGAATATCACGCACCGTATCAGAGCAGGATGGATGAAATGGAGGCTCACTTCTGGTGTCTTGTGTGATAAGAATATTCCATTGAGACTTAAAGTCAAGTTCTACAAGGTTGTATCTAGATCGACAATGATGTATCGAGCAGAGTGTTGGCGTATTACGAATTCTCATTTTAAGAAGATAAAAGTAGCTGAGATGAGGATGTTAAGGTGGATATGTGGGCATACTAGGTTGGATAAGATTATGAATGAAGTTGTTCGGGATAAGGTGGGAGTATCCCCTGTGGAGGATAAGATGCGGAAAGCGAGGTTGAGATAGTTAGGGCATGTTAAGAGGAGAAGTATAAAAGCCACAGTTAGAAGGTGCGAGAAGTTAGCCTCAGTGGGTATAAAGAGGGGTAGAGCTAGGCCTAAAAAGTCTTCGGGAGAGGTTATTAGGCGCGACATGGCGCAACTAGAGTTGACTGAGGACATAAACTTAAAAAGGAGGGTGTTGAGGTCGAAGATTAGGGTAAAAGGCTAGTAGGTAGTCGAATGTTTCTCTTTGTTTTACTCAGTTCACTAGCATTAGTGTTGGTATGATATCCTTATATTCATTGGCTTTTACTACCTAGAGTATAACTGCTTTCTTGACTTCGGTCTCGTTCTCCAGCCGAGGGTCAACCGGAAACAACCTCTCTGTCCTTCTGGGGTAGGGATAAGGCTGCGTACATCTTACCCTTCCCAGAATCCACTTGTGGAAATTGAGCTTGTTGGTGTTTGTTTGTCTCACGCGTCACAGTAAATGAAAGTATTGCTACACTTTATTTAGACCATTTGTTTGTGTTTGACAATACCATAATCGTAACATTTGCATGTGTTTGATAGTAGGAAACTTTATTATATTTGTTGGTATTATTTATAATGCAAAGTCAAAAATTTCTTTTTTAGAATCCATTTACAACCAATAGCCAAGGGTCTTTTTATTTACAAGTGTCCTATCTATTTCCAAGTGGCTTATTGTATAAAGCCTTAAAGCCAAGTGTTGAATGACTTTGACAAATGGCTATGCAAACCTACCATATGTCTTCATGCATGGAAGACAAGGTACACTTGTTAATCTTGGATCCAAGTGGACTAATATATTTGGACAAGTGTCAAAAGACTCCTAACACTTGTCATACATACAACCTCCCTAATTGCCTATAAATAGGTTATGATTAGCCTTCATATTCACTTAATTCAAAAAAATAAGAATTCATCTTGCTAATCATTACTTTCTTCTTACAACATTTTTAATTATGTAACAGCTACAGATTAATTCCTTTATCTGTAACTGTCCAATAGCTTTGCCTATAAAAAGACAGTCTTCTTTGTGAATTATCCAACACAGAAAATACCTCCATCTTCTCTTCTTTCCGGAAAACTGTTTTGTGAAAATTCTAAACTTCCAGCCACGAGTGCGCGTGTTTGGAGGTGTTGTGGAACCTTTGGGAGTGACCGGTCTTAACAATTTGCACCCAGTCAAGCCAAAATTTCTTTCAAGGCAGTGGCTTGCCACGACACAGTATTTTTGATAAGTTGTTCTTCTTTCCTTCTTGTTCTTAGTCAATATTATCTACTCTTTTTCCTACAATTTGAAAGCGAATTTCGCATATAATATTGACTAATGGACAACACTTTGAACAAAACACTTCCTGATCTCTCAAAGTTTGAGCCTTTAGATGGAAACAATTATAAACGTTGGTCCCAGAAACTTTTAATTTTCTTTGAACAAGTAGAAGTTGATTATGTTTTGTTTCATGATCCTCCAGCTTATATTGTTGCTGATAGTTCTAACGCTGTTAATACTGTTGTTGTTGATGATGATGCAAAGAATAAATTTGAAAAATATAATATAACAGTGAGAGGGCATCTGCTTAACCATATGACCTACCCTCTCTTTGATTTGCTTATAAATTATAAATCTGCTAAAGTAATATGGGACAATTTGGAGAAGAAATATGGTGCTGATTACGTGGGGAAAAAGAAGTATGTCGTTGGAAAGTGGATCAAGTTTTGGTTGATGATAATACAATCATGGAACAAGTTCACGAGTATGAGAACTTGACTGCTTATGTTTTGAATGAGGGCATGGAGATATGTAAGATTC
Source organism: Nicotiana undulata (assembly GCA_005239495.1). Taxonomy (NCBI): domain Eukaryota; kingdom Viridiplantae; phylum Streptophyta; class Magnoliopsida; order Solanales; family Solanaceae; genus Nicotiana; species Nicotiana undulata. The sequence continues at coordinate 8,438 of ML297704.1, forward strand.
TTTAGGCTAATATTCTGCTTGAACAGTTTCCACCTTCCTAGAGTGATTACAGGAATCAACTGAAACACAAGAAGAAAAACTTAACTCTTCAAGAATCGATCAGTCACATGAGAACCGAGGAAGAAAACCGTCTCAAAGATGAGGAGTCTGAACGACTTAAGGATAAGATGAAATCTCTCTCTCTTAATTCTTCTAAAGCTAACCTTGTGGAATCTTCTAGAACTTTTGTGAAAGATAAGTTTAATGTAAAACAGAAGAAAGGACATGTGAAGAAGCAGAATTACTTCAATAATCCATAGGGACATATTCAAAAGTCGAAAGGACCTTGCTATGTCTGTGGCAAAATTAGTCACAAGGCTTTTCAGTGCAACCAGAGACAAGGATAAATCTCAAAGAATGGAGGAAAAGCTACAGTCCAAGATAACCTTACTGAGGGTGGTGATGTCATTGCTGCTGTGGTTATTGAGGCAAACATGGTGGCTAACAAGACTGACTGGATACTGGACACAGGCACTTCAAGGCACCTTTGCACCAACAAGGAGTTATTTCACTACTTTGAGGAATATGCTGATGGCGAGTGTGTCTACATGGGTAACTCCACTACAACTAGAGTTATAGGTAAAAAATTCTCCTTAAATTAACTTCTGGAAAAACTTTAGCCTTGAACAATGTTCTGTATGTACCGTCCCTTCGTAGAAACTTAGTTTCTGGTGCGCTTCTCAATAAAGCAGGTATTAAACTTATTTTTGAATCTGATAAAGTTGTTATTTCTCATGGGGGAGGCTTTGTTGGGAAGGGTTACCTTAGTGGAGGTTTATTTGTACTGAACATCACTAAAGAGATTACTAATAATGCTAGTACTTTCAATTCTGCTTATATTGCTGGGTCTATTGTTTTGTGACATGGTAGACTAGGTCATGTTAATATTGCTTCTATTAAAAGACTTAGAAAAAAGTAATTAATTCCTGCAGTTAATGCTGATAATTTTTCTAAGTGTCTTGTTTGTGTAGAAGCAAAATATACCAAAAAGCCTTTTAAGAATGTAATTAATAGAAAAACATTGCTTGAACTAGTACATTCAGACTTAGTAGATTTCAAGAACACTGTTAGTAAGGGTGAAAAGAAATACTACATCACCTTTGTAGATGAATTTTCTAGATACACTAAGGTATATATTCTTAAGTCAAAAGATGATGCTGAAAGCATGTTTTTGAAATACAAGGCAGAAGTAGAGAGTCAATTAGACAGAAAAATCAAGAGGCCTATGTCTGACGGGGGTGGTGAATATAGTACCAATACTCTAGAAGCCTTTTGTGAGAAAAATGGTATTATACATGATGTTAGTGATCCATATACTCCCCAACAAAATGGTGTAGCCGAACGAAAAAATATAACCCTAAAGGAAATGATGAACTCTATGCTTTTGAGTTCGGGTTTATCAGATAATATGTGTGGGGAAGTTGTTTTATCTGCATGCTATGTTCTTAATAAAGTCCCTCATAAGAAGTTATATAAAACCCCGTATGAGTATGGAAAGGGTTTTCCCCTTACTTGAAAATTCTGAAAGTGTGGGGGTGTTTGGCTAATGTTGATCTACTTGATTTCAAACAAGTAACTGTTGGACCAAATTTTTTTGATGCTATTCATTGGTTATGCTCAAAATAGTGTTGCATATATATTTATGTATTTAATGATAGTTTTATTAGTGAATCTACAGATGCAGAATTTTTTGAACATGTTTTTCCATTGAAAAATAATGTGCCTAGTGATGTGCCTAATAATGCTTCTACATCTATATATGTTAATTCTTATATTGTGCCTTCTTCTAGTGTTACTGATAATGAGCATGAAAATAAACTTATAAGAAGTAAGAGGCTAGAATTGAAGCTAGCTTTGGTCCTGACTTTATTACTACTTTCTTGACTGAAAATATTGATCTTGATATATTGAGTGATGAATCTATTTAATAGAAAAAGACCCTAAGACATACAGTGAAGCAATGAGGTCAATATATGCTAGTTTTTGGAAAGAGTCCATTAAAAATGTATTAGACTCTATAGTTTCTAATCACACTTGGGACTTATCAGATTTTCCTAAAGGTTGTAAACCCATAAGTAGCAAATGGATATTTAAGAAGAAATTGAGACCTGATGGTACAATTGAGAAATATAAGGCTAGACTTGTCATTAGGGGTTTTAACCAAAAGAAAGACTTTGATTACTTTGAAACTTATTCTCTTGTGACTAAGATAAAGATTATTAGAACTCTTGTTGCTTTAGCTGCTATTCATAATTTAGTGATACATCAAATGAATGTTAAAACGACTTTCCTAAATAGTGATTTAGAGGAAGAGATCTATATGTCTCAACCTGAGGGATTTATGATCCAAGGACAGGAGAATAAAGTATGCAAATTGAGAAAGTCTTTGTATGGTCTAAATCAGGCACCTAAGCAATGGTACGAAAAGTTTAACAGCACATTAGTGGGTAATAATTTTGTTGTTAATGCATCTGATACTTGTGTTTATTCCAAGATGATATGATCAGATTGTGTTATTATATGTTTGTATGTGGATGACATGTTAATCTTTGGCCCTAATGTAAATGTCGTTAATGAGACTAAGAATTATTTGTCTTCTAAATTTGAAATAAAAGATCTTGGATAAGATATGTGATTTTAGGGGTTACTATCAAAAGAACTTCTAATGGTTTTTTATTATCTCAGTCTCATTATATTGAGAAAATGTTGAAAAGGTTTGATTGTTTGATGTAGCACCTGTGATAACTCCTTATGATTCTAGCATACACTTGAAAAAGAATAAGGAATCTAGTATATCTCAAACTGAGTATACTAAGATAATTGGTAGTATAATGTTTCTCATGAATTATACACGACCTGATATTGCTTATGCTGTTAGTAGATTGAGTAGATATACTCACAACCCTAGTAGTGAGAACTGGAATGCTCTTCATCGTTTGCTAAGGTATTTGAGAGGTACTATGGATTATTGTTTGTATTTTAATAAATTTTCTGCTGTTTTAGAAGGAGTTTGTGATGCAAACTGGGTTATTGATAATGATGAAGTTAGCTTCACTAGTAGTTATGTGTTTAATTTGGGTGCTTGTGCTATTTTATGGAAGTCTTCAAAGCAGACTTGTATAGAACGATCTATTATGGAGTCTGAATTCATTGCCCTTGAGTTGGCAGGGCAAGAAGCCGGGTGGTTGACAAACTTATTGGCAGACGTGCCTTTGTGGGGAAGACAAGCTTCACCAGTTTCTTTGCATTGTGACTCACAAACGGCAATTGGAATTTCCAAAAATAGTGTTTATAATGGAAAAAGAATACATATCCACATTAGGCATGGTGCGGTAAAACAGTTGTTGAACATGGTGTTATTTTCTTGGAATATGTAAGATCCGAAAGAAATTTGGCGGATCCTTTAACCAAGGGCTTGGCAAGGAAAGTTATCCTTGAAACGTCGAGGGGATGGAGCTAAAGCCCATGGATTGAGGAAGTATGGTGGATACCCGTTTGTGGTCAAACAAATCCATATGAGACCTCAATATGCACTATATTTCCTATCCCTATGGCGTGTGGTAGTGCTTTATAAGGTTGAGCTTATTTTTCTCTTAATGATTCCATAGCCTTAAGGTAGTCGATGTGTAGATAGACTTGATGGAATCACCTACGTGAGTGTAAAGGTGCGGTCGTCTTTTATGAAAGACTTGGGATGTCTTTTAAGAGCGCTCATGAGACCCAAGGTAGCATGACCATAAAAGCAATTTGTTAGTATTGTGGAATTTGCATAAAATTAAGGATATAGTATGTGTTGTGGGGGTCTCAACTAATGTCCATTCAGTTCAAGAGTACTTCACTTTGAGGATTTTAGTTGTTGTCTCGTTTCACTACGTGTCAATTCAAATCGAAAGATATTGATACTTACGTACATGTTCCTTCTTTTGCCCAGAATTGTTCTATTTTTGTCTTTGCATTAGTGGGGCATTGTTGGTATTATTTATAATGCAAAGTCAAAATTTCTTTTTTAAAATCCATTTACAACCAATAGCCATGATTCTTTTTATTTTACAAGTGTCTCCAAGTGGCTTCTTGTATAAAGCCTTAAAGCCAAGTGTTGAATGGCTTTGACAAATGGCTATGCAAACCTACCATATGTCTTCATGCATGGAAGACAAGGTACACTTGTTAATTTTGGAGCCAAGTGGACTAATATATTTGGACAAGTGTCAAAAGACTCCCAACAATTGTCATACATGCAACCTCCCTAATTGCTTATAAATAGGTTATGATTAGCCATCATATTCACTCGATTCAAAAAAAATAAGAATTCATCTTGCTAATCATTAATTTCTTCCTACAATATTTTTAATATATGTAACAGCTACAAATTAATTTCTTTATCTGTAACTGTCCAATAGCTTTGCCTATAAAAAGGCAGTCTTCTTTGTGAATTATCCAACATAGAAAATACCTCCATCTTCTCTTTTTTCTGGGCAACTGTTTTGTGCAAATTCTAAACTTTCAGCCACGAGTGCATGTGTTTGGAGGTGTTGTGGAACTTTGGGAGCGACCGGTTTTAACGATTTGCACCCAGACGGACCGAAATTGCTTTCAAGGCAGTGGCTTTGTCACGACACAGTATTTTTAATAAGTTATTCTTCTTTCCTTCTTGTTCTTAGTCAATATTATCTACTCTTTTTCCTACAATATCGGGCACCGATCATAAGCCCAATTTGGATCATGGCAATATCAGAAAGATGATTTTTCATAAAGGACTACCGTTTAAAGCGTAATAACTATAGTTTGTCTGGTTATCATTTGTAGTTGTTGTTCAATTGTTAGTAACTTGTATTATTTATATTTAAACGTTTAACGAATACAACTTGTGTCAACTGCATTAGTTCGCGAAACGAAGACAACCTCTATCAACCGTTGTTCGTTTGCGCCCGAAGGAATACAACAAGTATCAATTGTAACCAAAGCGTATGTACAAAGAATACTACTTGTTTTGATTGTATACATGACTGTATATAAAGAATATAACTTGTATCGTCTCAAAACCTTGCTAATTAAGCGAGTGTTCTAACCAACTGAGCTACGAAAGCTTATTGTTCTCTTGTTTTAGTTCAAAACAATGAATCTTTTGTTTTATGAATTTGCTATAAAACATTCTTTACACACCAAAAGACTAGAAACATAAAACTCAAAAAGGTGAAAACATGACAAAATAACACTAGATTCATACCCAACCAGCAACAAACTAAAGCTGAACTTAACTTAGAGGGTATTTAGCTAAACTTATAAGCTGGTCAAATTGACTTATAAGCATCTTTTAGTTTATCTACGCGCTTGGTAAACACTCAAAGTGCTTATATGCTAAAATCAGGCATAAGTCATAAGCTGGTCACTCCCAACTTATGACTTTTCGTCTTATAAGCATTTTTAGCTTGACCAACACTTTTACCAGTTTATCCTTAATAATATTTTCTAATTCACAAAATACATTTCCCAAAATAAGTTCTTTACTTTCTCTTCATTCCGTATTCGTTGTTAATTCTTTTATTACAAAGAATTTTTTTTAATATAATCTTTTGAAGAAAAAAAAAACCAAGAATATTTTAATCATTTAAACATAAAAATAGCTTATCAACATTTTTTATCAAACACATCAACTGCTTATTATCGGTTTCGGCACTTCTATCCAAATACGTAAATACTTATTTTAAAATTAATTTTAACACTTCAAACTTATCAACTATTTACAATAAGCTAATCCAAACGGGGCTTATAAGTTCACACGTATTGATTTGTATAGTTATAAATACCTCCCTATGTTAGTTTTCAGTACTTGATTATCTTGTTAGTTTTTCAAGTAGACCGTTGTTTTCTAAACAAATTCTCGTATAAACATTTGCATGCTTATTGTTATTGATCTCATTTTAGTTTTAATTTTATCATTGTTATGTTGGATTATCTCATATTATTAGCCTTTGCCTATAACAATAGCAAATTAAGTATTAGATTAATGGGCTTCATTTCGAAAATTAATTAAAATATAATTGCCAGTTTAAATTACTGATTTATTGATTTAACTATATTCATAAGCCAGTTATTCCATTATTGTCATGCAACCAAACAAACATTTGATATTTGTAGTGAGCATTTTTAATGAGCGAATTAGTTTGATTTGGTGCAAAAATCGAACACACACACAAAAAGAACAAAAAATTTCCTATTGAGGTATCCTCCTAAGTTAAAGTTCAAGGAAGAAAGTGTCATAACCTTGATCTTATATATTAATTAGGATAACTTACCGGCATTTATTAAATCTTTGAAAATGTCAAATAACTTACGTAATTAATAAAGTTGTTGCTATGTGACCAGAAAGTCACGAGTTTTAATAAATGTCCACTAAAATACAAGGTAAGATGACGTACTATAAACTCTTATGATCCGATTCTTTCCTGTACCTTGTACATAGCACAACGGGAACTTAGTACACCTAACAAACTCTTTTTAATATAAAACCGGCCCATCATAATGAGATCATTCACATCGATTTTCAGATTACCATCAATCTAGAGTGCCACAACAAAAGAGCAAACGCATATTGAAGTCTGGATGATCCCAAAATAAACTACTAACATATTGGAAACACTCTTGAGAATAAACCTCCAAACACATATAAACGTTAAAAAAAATTGCCCGATGCACTAAACTCCTGTCATGCGTAGTCTAAACTCCTGTCATGCGTAGTCTAAAGAAGATCTATTGCATGCAGCCTTATTCTGCATTTTTACAAGTCCGAAAAAGGTCTATTGTATGCCGCCTTACCCTACGTCTCTGCAAGAGACTGTTTCCACGATCTTGTCTTTCAGCGTAGAGTCCCAAGAAGGTCTATTGTACGTAGTCTTGCCCTGTATTTTTACAAGTCCGAAGAAAGTCTATTGTATAGAACCTTACCCTACGTTTATGTAAAAGACAGTTTCTATGATCCGATCGAATTTGCAAGAGACTGTTTTCACGATCCGAACCGATCCGGCACATGATACTAGATTCACACACAAGATATAATCATTAGATTCACACACAAAAGTGACACGAGAATTACTTCCAAAGACGAGATATAGACATCCTATACAAACCATAAGACTAGAAACATAAAACTCAACAAAGATGGAAACATAACAAAATAACACTATTTCTTCACACAAAATATGAACATTACATATGTTTCTCTTCACACTACATTCCCACACAAAATGAAACAAAAGATATAAACATTCTTAAACACACCAAAAAATCTAGAAACATAAGACAACAAATGCCACTAGATACACACAACCAGCAACAAACTAAAGTTGAAATCTTTCACTCTGTCCAGTACCAGTAGTACCACTAGCTCCACCACTTGTACCCCCACCCGACATTTGATCATCGTCCATAGAAACACCACGACCGCCGCCGCCACGTTACATTAAAAAGGTGAAAAAACATAGCAAAATAATACTTAGATTCACACACAACCAGCAACAAACTAAAGCTGAAATATTTACCATCTAATCAACTTCTTCAATCTTAGGTCCAGTACCAGTCGTACCACTAGCTCCACCACTTGTACCACCACCCGACATTTGATCACCATCCATAGGAACACCGCCGTCGCCGCCGCCTTGATACATTCTTGCTATTATAGGATTACATATTCCTTCAAGTTCCTTCAACTTATCTTCAAGTTCATCAACTTCAGCCAATTGATTCTTTTCCAACCACTCTATAGTTTCTTGAACACCTTTCTCAATCTTCTCTTTATCCTCAGAACTCAATTTACTAGCAATCTTCTCATCTTTAATTGTATTCCTCATATTATAAGCATAATTTTCAAGTCCATTCTTAGCTTCAACTTTCTTTTTCACTTCTTCATCTTCAGCTTTATACCTCTCAGCATCTCTCACCATTCTATCAATCTCATCTTTACTCAATCTTCCTTTATCATTTGTGATTGTAATCTTGTTCTTTACACCAGCAGTTTTATCCTCAGCTGTTACATTTAAGATCCCATTAGCGTCGATATCGAATGTAACATTGATCTGAGGAATCCCTCTGGGAGCTGGTGGGATACCAGAAAGTTCAAATTTTCCTAAAAGATTGTTGTCTCTTGTTCTTGCTCTTTCACCTTCATATACTTGGATTAGTACACCTGGTTGATTATCTGAATAAGTTGAAAAAATCTGTTCTTTTTTGGTTGGGATTGTAGTATTTCTTGGTATTAAAACAGTCATTACACCACCAGCTGTTTCAAGTCCAAGACTTAATGGTGTAACATCAAGTAAAAGCAAATCTTGAACTTTTTCATCACCTTCACCAGTCAAGATTGCAGCTTGAACTGCTGCACCATATGCTACAGCTTCATCTGGATTTATACTTTTACATAATTCTTTACCATTAAAAAAATCTTGTAAAAGTTGTTGTACTTTTGGTATTCTTGTTGATCCACCAACTAAAACAACTTCATGTATTTTAGATTTATCAATTTTACCATCCCTTAAACATTTCTCAACTGGTTCCATACATTTCATAAATAAATCCATACACAACTCTTCAAATCTAGCTCTTGTTATTGTTGCATAAAAATCTATACCTTCAAATAATGAATCAACTTCAATAGTAGTTTGAGTTGTTGATGATAATGTCCTTTTTGCCCTTTCACAACCAGTTCTTAATCTTCTTAAAGCTCTAGCATTTCCACTTAAATCCTTTTTATGTTTTCTCTTAAATTCAGTTACAAAATGATTTACTAACCTATTATCAAAATCTTCACCACCTAAATGTGTATCACCAGCTGTTGCTTTAACCTCAAAAATTCCTTCTTCTATAGTTAAAACTGATACATCAAAAGTTCCACCACCTAAATCAAAAACAAGAACATGTTGTTCACCAATTCTTGAACTTTTTTTATCTAAACCATAAGCAATAGCAGCAGCAGTTGGTTCATTAATAATTCTCAAAATATTCATTCCACTTATTGCTCCTGCATCTTTAGTTGCTTGTCGTTGAGAATCATTAAAATAAGCAGGTACAGTAACTACAGAATTTTTCACTTTAAACCCTAAAAAATTCTCAGCTGTTTCTTTCATTTTATTCAACACCATTGATGATATCTCCTCAGCTGAAAACTGTTTTTTCTCACCTTTGTAACTTACTTCTATCATTGGTTTTTCACCTGCTCCTGATAAAACTTTGAAAGGCCATAATTTCATGTCACTTTGAACAGAAGGGTCAGTAAATTTACGGCCGATTAAACGTTTAGCGTCAAAAACGGTGTTGTGTGGATTCATAGCTACTTGATTCTTGGCTGCGTCACCAATTAAACGTTCAGTATCAGTAAAAGCAACATAAGATGGTGTTGTTCTGTTGCCTTGATCGTTTGGTATGATTTCAACTCTGTCATTTAACCATACCCCAACACAACTATATGTTGTGCCGAGGTCTATTCCTATTGCTTTTCCTTCTTTGGTCGTCATTTTTTGAAGTGGTAAAATTTCAAGATTCTTTTGTGGGGTTGCTGGAAATAGTCTGGAATGTATAATTCAAGAGTTTGTTCGAGTACTATATATATACAAGTTTTGAGGAAGAATGGAGATGACTCTAGACGGTCGTACCAAAATAACTAAACTTTCATAACGAGATAAGTCACTAAATTTTACGTGTTTATCTAAATAACATGAAAGTTATTAAATTATTTTATGGTATATATAAAGTCATTAATTAAAAGAAAAGAAATAAGATATTTTTTATAATACGTAATTGGTAAAGTTGATGTCACGTGATCGAGCTATAAAAATAATCTCTTGCAAAAATATAGATTAAGATTGCGTACAATAGACCCTTATACTTCGATTTCTCAAATTTCGCATATAGCAAATATTTAGTATATAATTAAATAAAAAAAAATCTTGACTTAATAGATAAAGTAAAGAAAACCACGAGATTGAATTATGAAAACAATCTAGCCTCGTACGTAACGGAAATTTAGTGCATCGACAGGAAGCTGGTAAAAAAAGTCTTTGGCGATGTTAGACTATGGGGTGGCAAATGAGGGTATTTTGGGAATTACAAATTAGGTGGAGCGGTGGTGGTTATCTAAAATTTAGGCGGCGGTGAAACGGTGAGCTCAGGTGGAGTGAGTTGTCAAGAAATTGATGAGTTGTTTGAGATTTTGAACTCCCACGTAGCTTTTGTTAAGACTCTTGCAAATACAAGTACTATGTTGGGAAGTAAAGTATTTGGTTCATGTTTCTTTTGACAGGTAGTTGAATTGGACCTTCTGCAGCCGAATTTTTTTTTGGAAATAGTCATATATATAATTGGTAATTGAAAATGGCCACCATTTTAAAAGTATTGCTCATTTTTCTTATATAAAAATAAAATTTATACAATTATACTTCTAAAAATTTAGAATTTTTTTAGCATAATATGCTGGGGTTTGAATTTTGAACATATAAAATTTTAGTATAATATACTAGAATTTCATAATGTGCTTGAGTAGTGGTGACAAAATGGATTAAAAAAAATAGTTATCCACTTAGAAAATAGATAACTAATGAATACCCAATTGATAACTAATGAGTTTAACTTTTAGATTTGTAAAACTCAAATTAGGAGTTTCTCAAGTTTGAGAGATTAGTAATTCTCCCAAAAGTGATCATATTCAAGGAGCCATGGATAAATGGATATCCATATTATCCGCCAGTTAAACCTATTTTATCCGTATTAAATATGGACGGGGTTGGATAATTTATCCGTTTTTGCATTACACGTTTTCGACCAAACCCGCTCGTTTGCCACCCTTATGCTTGAGTTCCAACATAGTATGCTGGAAGTTTGTACGCAAGAGCTCCAAAATCCAACATATATACTGGAACTTTTCTGCTAAAATAGTAGATATTTTTAATAACTTTGCAACCGCTGGCTATTTTTCGATTACCAGTTCAAAAACTAGCTAACCCGTATTATTTTTACTTTGCAGCCAGGACAAGCGAGTTCAACTACATTGCCAATGAACGAGGAGGGAAAGGTATCCAAAAAATTGGAGAAGTATTTACACTTTTTGGGTTGTTTTTAAATTTTGACTCCCACTTGTTCGAGGTGCAAGAATTTACTTTAAGGTCAAAAGTTAAACATGTTGAAGTAAAACACTTATTAAACTTAAAGTTTTGCCCATAAACAAGCAGGGCCAAAAATTCTAGACCATCCAATTTGAGAGGTATTTGTGTACTTCAGTATAAAGGGAAAAAGTGCACAATTCTCAAGTGCATCAAGAACAAAGAACAACACTGTTAAGGACCATATCAAGTGATTGTATGTCCTTAGTTGACTATCTTTGTTAGTTAGTCAAGTTGTAAAGTCTTTGTAATAGAGGTATCACAAAATGACTTGTAATAAGAGTGTTACAAGTTAGTGAGAGATTAAGGAGTTAATTCCTAGGTTACAATAGGTTGTAATCTAAACATCTTGCTCCGTAGTGAAGTTGAAATCCTACAAAGGTAGGTCGTGGTTTTTGATCCCGTTGAGCTGGAAATTTTCCACGTAAAACTCCCAGTGTTATTTACATTCTGTTGTGTGTGTGTGTAATCTCTGGAAACTGATAGAGAACCTGGTTCTCTATATAGTTTGGTGGACCCTCGAGTTCTATCAATTGGTATCAGAGCAGTTTCTATCAGGCTAACACCTAAAAAAGATCCTCATGGATGCTCCACCAAACTTTGAAGAAGGTCAGTCTACCTACAGGCCACCGAGGTTCAATGGCGAATATTATGGGTGGTGGAAGACTATGATGCACGACTTCATCGTGGCTGAAGATTTTCAGCTATAGGATGTTATCTATGACGGACCCTTTGTTCCTACCAAGAATCTTGGCAACCCAGCTGTAGCCATTCCCAAGACGAGGAAGGAATTCAATGACGTTGATCGAAAGGCCATAGAAAAGAATTTTCATGCAAAGAAAATTCTTGTTTGTGGCATTGGTCCTGATGAATAACAGGATATCGACATGCCAATAAGAAAAAGAAATCTGGGGAGCTCTTCAGACAGCTCAGGAGGGAACAACACAGGTGAAGCAATCCAAGATTGACATGCTCACAACTGAATACGAGCTCTTCAGGATGAAAGATGATGAATCCATCCAATATATGCATACTCGCTTTACCTCCATCATTAATGAGCTTCACTCTCTTGGTGATATTATTCCAAGAAACAAGCTTGTCAGGAAAATCCTTAGTGTACTGCCCAATTCTTGGGAAAGCAAATTGAACGTCATTACATAGGCGAAGGACTTGCGGACACTGACCATAGATGAACTTATTGAAAACTTGAAAACTTATGAAATGAAGAAGAAGAAGAAAGACAATGAAAGAAGAGAGACCAAAAGATAGAAGAACCTGATCATCAATACAGACAGTAATGACTCAAGTGGTGAAGATGGTGATATGGCATACTTGACCAGAAGATTCCAGAAAATGATTCGCAGGAATGGAGGCATTCCAAAAAAGGGCAGTTCTAGCAAGATAAAAAATTATGACCTCTGTTATAAATGTGGCAAGCTGAGACACTCCATCAAGGACTGTCCTCTCCTAAAGCAAGATCAATTCAAGCACAACTCAGACAAAGCAGCCAAGAGGAACCCGATTTTTGATAAACGCTTCAAGAGAAAGAAAGCCGCTGACAATGTTGTAAAGCACAACTCATCAAGCATTCTCTCAAGTTGGTGTCAATCTTGCAAGTGATTCTCAAGGGCATAAAGAACGAAGAACAACACAACCAAGGACCAGATCCAAAGATTGAAGATATCTTAAGTCCTTAGGTTTGTTGAGTCTTTGTTATTTATTCTTCATTTGTAACTTCTACCCAGCTTACTTAGAAGCATTTCTGTAGAAGATCTTTTGTAAACCATAAACCCTTGTGTTTGTGTCTTGGCTAGAGTTAGTCGAGTTGTGAAGTCTTTATAATAGAGTTATTACAAAGTGGCTTGTAATAGAGTGTTACAAGTTAGTGAGGGATTAAGAGGTTAATTTCTAGGTTACAATAGGTTGTAATCTAAAGTTGCTCAGTAGTGAAGTTGAAATCCTACAAGGGTAGGTCGTGGTTTTTGATCCCTTGAGTTGGGCGTTTTCCACGTAAAACTCCATTGTGACATTTACTTACTGCGGTGTGCGTGTGTTCTGTGGGAACTAATAGAGGACATGATCCTCTATATAGTTTAGCTAGTTCTGTGAAAACTGGTATATGACCAGGTCTCTATACAGTTTGGTGGACTCATACACTCTATCAATTGGTATCAGAGCAGTTTCTTTCTAAAAGGTTAACATCTAGAAAGGATCGAGGAAGTACAATCAACCTATATATCCCCAAGATTCAGCGGCCAATACTATGGTTGGTGGAAAACAAGAATGCATGACTTCATTATGGTTGAAGACTCTGAGCTTTGGGACGTGATTTGTGATGGTCCCTTTGTCCCTATGAAGGGTGTTAGAGAGGGAACAAAGACTGTTCCAAAGACAAGAAAAGAATACAATGGTGCTGACCGAAAAGCTGTTGAGAAGAACTTCAAGGCGAAAAAGATTTCTGTGTGTGGTATCGGACCAGACAAGTATAATCGTATCGCGACATGTGAATTTGCCAAGGAAATCTGGGAAGCTCTTGAAACGGCTCACGAAGGGACTACTCAGGTAAAGCAGTCCAAAATAGATATGCTGACAACTGAGTATGAACTCTTTAAAATGGAAGAGGATGAGTCCATTCAAGAGATGCATACCCGCTTCACCTCCATAATCAATGAGCTTCATTCACTTGGTGAAATCATTCCAACCAACAAGCTGGTCTGGAAGATACTCAGTGTTCTACCAGGTTCTTGGGAGAGCAAGGTTAATGCTATCACTGAAGCCAAAGACCTGCAGAAGCTGACTATTGACGAGCTTATTGGAAATCTCAAAACTTATGAGATGAAGAGAGAAGGATATCGAAAGAAGAGAGCTCAAGAAGGAGAAGAACCTGGTTCTCAAGGCTGCCAACAAGGATTCAAGTGGTGATGAATCCGACATGGAGTATCTCACTCAAAGATTCCAAAGATGATTCGAAAAAATGGTGGGATTCCAATGAAAGGAAGTTCCTGCAGGAATTTCAAAGGAAATGATTGATGTCACAAGTGTGGAAATCTTGGACACTTCATTAAAGATTGTCATCTTCATAAGCAGGATCATTACAAAGCCAACACTTAAAAGGCGGATGAGTGGAACCAGGTTCCTGACAAAAGATTCAAAAAAAAGACGTCGCTGACAACGTTGTGAAACATGCTCTTGATGCATGGGGAGACTCTTCTAGCAAATCCGGAGAAGATGATGGGCAAGGTGACAGCTCCATGATGGCTGTGGAATATGAAGCAGCTGAGTATGATTATTTTTGCCTTGATGGCGGAGTTTGATGATGATGGAGATGATGACGATGATGATGAGGTAAACCTTCTGGATGTTCAAAGAAATTTGAAATCCTACTCTCAAAAGAAGCTTATATGTTTGGAAAATATTTTAATTGATTCTTATCACAGTCTCATTAAAAACAAAAATGCGTTAACCACGGAACTAGGAGAAATATAACACGAGAGAGGTAATTTTGTGGTGGTTGCGGTTGATCTAAAAGAAGTTGAATACCATTATAGCACCATGGAAACGTGGGTCACATGTTTGGAGGAAAATGTTGGAGTGTAGGGACCTTATCGAACACTTAATAGTATGGAAACCAAAAATGGGATCATCCCTTTTTTTGTTTGACAATTGGACAGGTTTGGGAGCTCTTTACTTTGTCATTCCTTTGAACTTTCCAGTTGATGAAACAATACACGTTGTATATGATGTTGTGATAGATGGGATGTGGGATGAGGAGAAGATTAAGGAAGTGTTACCGGAGGAATTGGCTGATCATATTGTTCAAAACGTACCATGCACATCGATTCCCAATGAACTGGACAAACCATTGTGGACATTAGAAAATAAGGGGTCATTCATAGTGAAGACTGCTTGGGAGTATTTACGTAGGAGAAGGGATCCATCCATAACATACTCTAACATGTGGATTGGAGGTTTGCCTTTCAAGATATTGTTTTTCATGTGGAAGCTATGGAAAGGAAACTGCCCCTAGATGATACTCTAAGGAGGATGGGGTACTTCATGCCATCCAAATGTTGGTGTTGTCTTAATCCAAGGGAAGATACATTAGCTCATGTATTCTTCAATTCATTTACGGCGTCAAGAGTCTAGAAATATTTTTTCTCTCATGCAGGTCTGAACATTGAAGGATTGAGTTTACACCAAGCTATTGTCAAGTGCTGGACTATTGAGGTAATCCCTAGACTCAAGCCCATATTTCAAGCATTGCCTAGTGTTATTGTATGGGAGTTATGGAAGAGGAGAAATAGCCACAAGCATGGGGAGGTTGTATCTACCAATCATGTGGTTTTTCAGATTTGCACCACAATACAATCTCTCTTTAAGGTCAGGAAACCAAGCATCATCAATGTTCCATATAGGTGGCCTGATATTTTGAGAAGGATGGAAAGCTATACTCCTAGGTTGAAGGTTAGGAAGGTGTTATGGGAATTTCCTATGCAAGGGTGGATTAAAATCAATACGTATGGGACCTCTAGAAGTAATCCAGGAAAGAGTTCAATTGGGATTTGTATGAGGGATGAGTATGGAGATTTGGTGTATGCACTGGGGAAAGAAATTCAGGAGTTGACCAATACCAAGGCAGAAGCTATGGCTATTCTGGAAGCATTGAAACACTGCCTTGGTAATGACATATCTAATATATGGCTCCAAACTGATTCTATGCTTCTCAAAAATGTGATTGAATGGATTTGGAATCCACATTGGGTTATTGAGGAAGAAGTGGAGGAAATAAGGAAGATAATGCTCTTGTGTAATAGGAGAATATCACATATATATCGAGAAGGGAATAAGTTGGTTGACCATTTGGCAAACTATGCTCTTGATCAAGGGTTCATAGAATGCCATACTTTCCATCATCTGGATTCACAAGGCAAGAGGTTAGTGAATGGAGATAAACTTCAATGTCCCTATTTGATAATAAAGGCGTCGAGACAGTAGGTGGAGAGCAGAATATAGGGGCAAATGGTTTAGTGAAGGAGCTGAAATTTGGGCAGCATCAACACCATCAAATCCTTGAGAAGGAGATGGTGTTGACTTTTTTTTATCACTTTGTGTTCTTATTTGCAGGAAACATTATTGTGCTCATGCCTTGTCATGTAATACGACTTCAATGAGTGGTATTATCACCCTGTGCTCATTCCCTTGAAGGAGGAAAGATGACAAGCACAAGCATGAGAAGGAAACCATGGAAATAGTATAGTTCATGCCTTGTAAATCACTGTATGCAAGGGACTTAACACAAGACAAAGGGACAATTCACGAAATTGGACACAAACGTAGCATAGATGAAATCTCCAGTTTCCCCGCAGTTTGCTCTTGGAAGATTTATACGGATAATTTGAGTGAATCAAGGGGTATCACCTACACATGGTTAGTGTATATGGCTTCTCAGGAAGGTCCTCGAGCAATGGAGGCGAAATCTAAGCAATGGAAGACATCCAAAATGTTCATCAAAAACAGTACATTGGCAAGGATATGGGCAATGCACTGTTTCATCAAAATGGTACGAACTCCTCAGGTTTTATCATGGTTAGAAGACGATATTTTACCAATTATAATGACTAGAAAGGAAAATCAAGTTTGGGTTAAAGAATTCTAAGCAGTAGCACAACAAAAGAAACCACATTTTCAAAGGATTGGCTACGAGTGCAAGTTCATGGCTGTGGCTAATTGTGCAAATGGATATTGGTGCAATTCATTAATACACAGCAGATTCTGAGAAATATAGGGCTAGTTGTTAGAGATTATTTCATTAGACCTTTTTTAATATCAGTGTTGGGCCATAATCTCAGAATTGATACTAGATATTATGTTCTTTTCAAAGTTTACTTCATGCAAGTTTTAGGACCTCATGACATTGTATTCTTTATTTGTTTTTATATATAAAAACTAGCCCTAGGCACTGCCTAGTGGATTACCAAAATAAAAGTACAACCGGCCCCATGTACCGAGTAAGTGCCGAGCCTAATCTCGATGAAGTAGTGACGAGGCTACGGCGGGACATTTATAACATAACCTGCGGATATTGTAAAATAAAGCAAGGAAATACTTCTAAACAAAACAAAACAATAAAATGAAGCAATAAATAAAATAACTCAGCCACCTTTTCCAGGTCTCAACTATAACCAATTCTCACATAAGTTTCCAAATTTTCAAGTTTCACTTTTAAGATAACCGTAGGTGCAAAATATGAGAAAAACAGTAGAGTAAAATAGAAAGTTTTCCATTCCTTGTGTTTAAAATCAGTAAATCATAAATATTCTCTCTTATTGCTCCTTGTTGCGGCGTGCAAATCGCTCCCACATGTCCACCCTTATTGCTCTTCCCTATATATTTATCACCCTTATTTCTCCTGTTGTGGCGTGCAACCCGATCCCACATGTCCACCCTTATCACTCCTTGTTGCGGCGTGCAACCCGCTCCCACCAGACAATTTCATCACTTTATTTAAAAAAGATTTCACAATTCAACTCAATGCCTTTCATAATAATTTTGTCTCAACAATTGTAAACAGAAGGTCGTACTACTCATAAACTTCATTAGTTATAATTTCACAATGAAACCAACCGGAATTTATATATTTCCTAGAACACTGTCAACCAGCTCAACCTTTCGTATATCACAATAAATCCAGGGTAACAACTAACACTTCCGAATTTCATAAAACAATACTTAACAACGAGTTGATGAAAATAAGTAGACATGGAGGCATAGAAATCATACAAACAATTAAACCAAGAATCAAATAAATTGGAAACGGAGAAGGGAACATGTTAAACAGATAATTTGGTGGTGCATAGATACTCGTCACCTCACCTATACACCACACACATGTAATTTCACATAGCAATCAAGTTGGAGATTCTTATTCCCTCAAGTCAAGGTTTAACCAAGCACTTACCTCAAAGCATGCCACTCACTGCTCAATCACAACTTTTTCCTTTAGAATTTGCCTTCAATTCACTCGTATGTAATCATAATTGAGTTTAATATCATTAACTATTGTTACAAGAATTAACTTTATTGAAAAATCATGGGTTTCCTAGGTTTTCCCAAAAATCCCTAATTCTACCATGAAAAATTGTAGATTCTAGGTTGAAATCTTGTAAAAAGTAGTTAAGGGTTGAAAAAGATGAGTTAGAAGTGATTTGGGGAAGAAATTATTTAGAAAGAATCGCATCTTGCGTTCTAGGGTTTTATTATTTTTGAAAAGTGGTAAAATAATTAAAGATGGGTTGTATTTATAAGCGCCTCAGGCCTGATCAACGCTGTCAGCGGAATAATTCCGCTACAACGGAATTCTAGGTCATGTCCCACCGCTGTCAGCAAAATTAAGGGGCGCGGCGACGGAAATAGAGGCTTCAAGAACCGCACTCAGCAGAATTTCGGGCGTTGCAGCGAAACCTGGTCCGCGACCGCGAATTTCCAAGTGTTGCCGTGCTTTCAGGTTTAGAGAACTGGAACCTGCAACCTGCAACTTTTTAACTCCAATTATTCTTTCTAAGTCTCAAAACACTCTGTGGCCTACTCGAAACTCACCCGAGCCCTCGGGGCTCCAAACCAAACATGCACGCAAGCCTATAAATATCATACGGACTTGCTCGTGCGATCAAATCATTGAAATAACATAAAAAATTACAAATTTAACCTCAAAATCACGATTTTCCTCAAAACACTCAAATTTCACTATTTCTCATCCGGACGTCCAAATCACGTCTAATAAATGCCAATTCTCATCAAAATTCACAAATACGACTTTCACATTATAACAATCTTGTACCGGGCTCCGGAACCAAAATATGGACGCAATACCAATGAGCTCAAACAATAATGTTTTCTTTATTTCCTTTAAAATTTCAGTATAATAATTTTCTTCAAAAATTATTTTCTAAGGCTAGGGACCTCGGAATTGAATTCCGTGCATACGCCCAATTCCCATATTTTACTGGGGATCTCCCGGGATCGTCGGAACACAGATCCGGGTCCGATTACTCAAAATGGTGACCAAAGTCAACCAAAACCACATTTTTAACTCTAAAAGTTACTATTTCTATTTTCACATAAAAAGCTTTCTGGTTTCACGCCCGGACTGCACATGCAATCGAGGTAATTGAAACTAGTCTTTTTAAGGCTAATAAGCCTGGAATAGAGTCTTAATTAATAAAATGACCCTTTGGGTCATCACAATCTCCACCTCTAAAACAAACGTTCGTCCTCGAACGGACATAGAAAATTACCTAAACTGGCAAACATGTGTGGATATTTACTCTGCATGTCCGATTCGGACTCCCATGTAGCTACCTCAACAGGCTGACCTTTCCACTACACTCGAATTGAAGGATAACTATTTGACCTCAGCTAACGAATCTGTCGGTCTAAATTGGCTACCGGCTCCTCCTCATAAGTCAAATCTTTGTCCAATTGGACAGAACTGGATTCTAACACGTGGGACGGGTCATCATGATATTTTCGAAGCATAGATACATGAAATATCGGGTGAACTGAGGATAAACTTGGAGGTAATGCAAGTCTATAAGCTACCTCCCTCATCAAGAATCTCAAATGGCCCGATATACCTAGGGCTCAACTTACCCTTCTTCCCAAATTTCATAACACCCTTCATGGGTGATACCCGATGTAATACTCTCTCTCTCTCTCCAACCATGAATGCCACATCACGAACCTTACGGTCGGCATAACTCTTTTGCCTGGACTGAGTTGCACGAAGTCGATCCTGTATAACCTTGACCTTATCTAAGGCCTATTGAACTAAGTTTATACCTAATAAATGAGCCTCTCCGGTCTCAAACCATCCAACAGGCGATCTACACCGTCTACCATTTAGTGCCTCATAGGGAGGCATCTGGATGCTCGACTGATAGCTATTTTTGTAGGTAAACTCCGCTAACGGCAAGAATTGATCCCAAGAACCTCCAAAGTCAATAACACAAGTGCGGAGCATATCCTCTAAAATTTGAATAGTGCGCTCGGACTGCCCGTCTATCTGAGGATGGAATGTTGTGCTCAACTCAACTCGTGTACACAACTCACGTTGAACTGCCCTCCATAAGTGCGAAGTAAACTACGTACCTAGATCAGAAATGATAGACACAGGCACACCGTGAAGGCGAACAATCTCTTGAATATATATCTCTGCCAACCGCTCCGAAGTATAAGTACTTTTCACTGGAATGAAATGTGCTGATTTAGTCAGCCTATCCACAATAACCCAAACTGCGTCAAATTTCCTCTGAGTCCGTGGGAGTCCAACAACGAAATCCGTAGTGATACACTCCCACTTCCACTCAGGAATCTCTATCTGTTGAAGAAACCCACCGGGTCTCTGATGTTCGTACTTCACTTGCTGACAATTCAAGCAACGATCCACATACGCAACAATGTCCTTTTTCATCCTTCGCCACCAATAGTGCTGCCGCATATCCTGGTACATTTTGGCAGCACCCGGGTGAATAGAATACTTAGAACTGTGAGCCTCCTCAAGGATCAACCCACGAAGGCCATCAACATTAGGCACACAAATACGACCCTGCATCCTCAAAACATTGTCATCACCAACTGTAACCTTCTTGATACCACCATGCTGAATTGTGTCCCTAAGGACCATCAAATGTGAATCGTTATGCTATCGATCTCTGATACGCTCAAATAGAGAAGACCGAGCGACTGTACAAGCTAAAACACTGATGGGCAAAATATAAACTCTCACGAACTGATTAGCCAAAGTCTGAATGTCTAAAGCTAACGGTCTCTCGCCGAATGGAATAAATGCAAGACTACCTATACTCACCAACTTCCTACTCAATGCATCGGCCACCACATTGGCCTTCCCTGGATGATATAATGTAGTGACATCATAATCCTTCAATAATTCTAACCATCTCCGCTGTCTCAAATTAAGATCCTTTTTCTTGAATAAGTACTGGAGACTGCGATGGTCTTTGAAAACCTCACACTGTACACCATAAAGATAGTGCCTCCAAATCTTTAGTACATGAACAATGGCTGCCAATTCTAAGTTATGAACATCATAATTCTTCCCATGGACTTTCAACTGTCGAGATGAATATTCAATCACCCCACCATCCTGCATCAATACTTCTCCAAGTCCAACTCGGAAAGCATCACAATAAACCGTGAAGAAACCTGAACCTGATGGTAACACCAACACCGGTGTTGAAGGCAAGGTTGTCTTGAGCTTCTGAAAACTCATCTCGCACTCATCCGATCATTTAAATGGGGCACCTTTCTGAGTCAATTTAGTCATTGGAGCTGATATGGATGAAAACCCCTCCACAAAATGATGATAGTGACCCGCCAAACCCAAGAAGCTCCTGATTTCCGTGGCTGTAGTGGGTCTAGGCTAGTTCTTGACTACCTGAATACCCTCTGCTGATATGATATGACCCAAGAAAGCTACCGAATCCAACCAGAACTCAAATTTTAAAAACTTTGCATACAACTAATTATCCCTCAAAGTTTGGAGCGCTATACGGAGGTGTTGTTCATGCTCCTCTCAGCTGCGGGAGTATATCAGAATATCATCAATGAACACAATTACAACAGAATCCAGATGAGGCTTGAAAACCCAATTCATGAAGTCTATAAAGGCTGGAGAATTAGTCAAACCAAAGGACATCACCGGAAATTCATAGTGCCAATACCTCGTCCGAAAGGCTGTCTTAGGAACATCAGACGCCCTAATTTTCAATTGATGGTAGCCTGATCTCAAATCAATTTTTGAAAACATACTGGCACCCTGAAGCTGATCAAATAAATCATCTATTCTCGGCAATGGATATTTATTCTTGATAGTAACTTTATTCAACTACCGGTAATCTATACACATCCTCATAGATCCATTATTCTTCTTTACGAACAGAACTGGTGCACCTCAGGGCGAGACACTAGGTCTAATGAAACCCTTATCAAGCAAGTCTTGCAAGTGCTCTTTCATTTCTTCAATTCTGGTGGGGCCATCCGATATGGAGGAATGGAAATGGTCTGAGTGCCCGGAGCCACATCAATACAAAAATCAATATCCCTGTCGGATGGCATACCCGACAGGTCTGCAAGAAATACCTCGGGAAACTCGCGAACAATAGGCACTGAATCTATAGAAGAAACTTCAGCCTCAGAATCACGAATGTGAGCTAAATAAGCCAAACACTCTTTCTCAACCATGCAACAAGCCTTGGCATAAGAAATCATTTTGCTGGGAGAATGACCAGGAGTCCCTTTCCACTCTAATCGAGGAAACCCTGGCAAAGCTAATGTAAATGTCTTGGCATGACAGTACAGAATGGCATAATAAGGTGACAACCAATCCATGCCCAATATAACATCAAAATTGACCATGTCAAGAAGCAAAAGTTCTACACTAGTTTCAAGACCTTCAATGACTACTACACACAAATTATGCACACGATCTACCACAATAGTATCCCCCACCGGCGTAGACACATAAACAGAAAAACTCAAGGAATCACGGGGCACAACCAAATATGAGGCAAAATATGATGACACATATGAATAAGTATACCCCAGATCAAACAAAACTGAGGCATTTCTATTGCAAACTAAAATGATACCTGTAATAACAGCATCGGAGGACTCCGTCTCGGGCCTAGCTGGAAATGCATACGATCGGGGCTGGGCTCCACCACCCTGAACTATGTCTCTAGGAGGACGTATGATAGGCGGACCTCCACCTCTAGCGGGTTGGAATCCACCCCTAGCGACCTGACCTCCACCTCTAACAATATGGCCCCTACCTCTTGCTACTAGACCTCTACCCCTGGCTGGCTGGGCAGGCGGTGCTGGAACTATAGCACGGGGAACCCTGGAACTAATGTTGATAACCCGAAAGTCTCGGACAAGCTCTCCGAACATTCCCATATTCACCACACTCAAAGCATCCTTCCTGATATAAAGACTGACCCTGAAGAGCCGACTGACCTCGATAATAACTCTGCAGGGGAGGTGCTCTAATTAAAGCTGATGGTGCACTGTAGACTGGTTGAGCAGAAGGAGGCGTATAAGAACCACGACCACCTGAAGTACCATGTGAAGCCTGAAGTGCTGAATGGAATAACCTAGAATAATGGCATCTGCTGAAATTAACCCCGCCTCCAAATGAGGCACCACTGAATCCACTGGAATGGCGATGTCTTTTGTCTGACCCTTGACCTCCCATCCTGAGAACCGACTCAACTCTTTGAGCCACATTAGCCGCATCCTGTAAAGATATCTCAATCCCTGTCTCCTTGGCCATTTGCAACCTGATGGGTTAAGCAAGGCCCTCAATAAATCATATAACTCTCTCTCTCTCTCTCTCTCTCTCTCTCTCTCTCTCTGTGGGTAACAAAAGAATAGCATGTCTGGCCAAATACATAAAACGGTTTTTATACTAGGTGAGAGTCATGTTGCCTTGCTGAAGTCACTCAAACTGACGACGATTCTCCTCTCTAGTAGTAACAGGAAAAACTTCTCCAAAAAGAGATGCGAAAACTGATCCCAAGTCAAAGAAGGTGCCCCAGCTGGTCTAGTCAACAAGTAATCCCTCCACCATTTCTTGGCGGAACCAGTCATCTGAAAAGCGGCAAAATCGACCTCATTGGTCTCCAAAATGCCCATGTTTCGTAGAACCTCATGGCAACTATCCAGATATTACTGAGGTTCCTCTGAAGTAGAACCACTTAAGTGAAAAGGGAAAAGCTTAATGAATTTGTCCAACCTCCACAAAGCATCTGAGAACATAGTTACCCGTCAACAATCGGCGTTGTAATAACTGCTGAATTACCCCAACCAGATTAGATGTTGGGGTCTGAACCTGAGGAGTAGTCTGATCAATAGTGTGGGTAGCAAGAGTCTGGACCCCTACTCCAGCCTGAGATACGGCTGCTGCCACAGGGAGTGTGCCTGTCTGGGATACGCTTTCTATAAGGCCCACTAATCGAACCAAAGCATCCCTGAAGCACTGGGTGGCAATAAACCCTTCTGGGACCTGATCTGGTCCCGCTGGAACAGTCTGAGCTGGAACCCCCTCATTAATCTCAATATGGGGTTCCGCAGTTGGGGCTACTATATGAGCAACAGACTAAGTCCTGCCCCTGCCTCGGATTCTGACGTGGCCTCGGCCACTGCCCCTAGTAGGAGTTGTTGCTGCTGGTGGACTGTATTGTTGGTTAGCGAAAGAAGAAGCACGCGTTCTCGCCATCTGCCAGAGAATAGAAGAGTCCAATCAGTATTTGAGATATCAAGAATCGCACGATAGAGTAGAAATAAAATGAGTTTGTTCCTAACTTAATAGCCTCAGAGAGATAAGTACAGACGTCTCCGTACCGATCTTTCAAACTCTATTAAGCTTGTTCGTGAATTGTGAGACCTAAGGAACCTAGGGTTCTGATACCAACTTGTCACGACCCAAATTACCAACCCTCGGGATCGTGATGGCGCCTAACACCACACTTGCTAGGTAAGCCAATGTTAGAACTTAATTAACCATTTCCTTTGAATATTTACTTAAACATGAATAAACAATTTAAAAACGAATG
This sequence comes from Nicotiana undulata, assembly GCA_005239495.1. Classification (NCBI taxonomy): domain Eukaryota; kingdom Viridiplantae; phylum Streptophyta; class Magnoliopsida; order Solanales; family Solanaceae; genus Nicotiana; species Nicotiana undulata. The sequence continues at coordinate 33,255 of ML297704.1, forward strand.
TTGAATCTAATATCTCCCAATAAATGACATCATAATTTGTATTTGGAATAATAAATGAATCACGAGCTAATGATGACTATAAACTACCCAGGGTCTGGTGTCACAATTCACGAACTACTAAAGAATACTACAAATAAATGGGCTGAAAGAAGTGTATTTTTTTTTGAATGAACTAAAAACATTGTCTAAATAAAATAGAAGACTCCAGGAATCTGCGGACGCCAGCAGATCTACCTCGTGTGTCCGTGTAAATAAAATCTTTTATAAATGAAGTGATGAAATTGTCTGGTGGGAGCGGGTTGCACGCCGCAACAAGGAGTGACAAGGGTGGACAAGTGGGATCGGGTTGCACGCCGCAACAGGAGAAATAAGGGTGATAAACATATAGGGAGGAGCAATAAGGGTGGACATGTGGGAGCGGGTTGTACACCGCAACAAGGAGCAATAAGGGAGAATATTTATGATTTACTGATTTAAACACAAGGAATGGAAAACTTTCTATTTTTCCCTACTGTTTTTCTCATATTTTGCACCTACGGTTATCTTAAAAGTGAAAATTGGAAATTTAGAAACTTATATGAGAATTGGTTATAACTGAGACCTGAAAAAGGTGGCTGGGATATTTTATTTATTGCTTCAGTTTATTATTTTGTTTTGTTTAGAAGTATTTCCTTGCTTTATTTTACAATATCCACAGGTTATGTTATAAATGCCCCGCCGTAGCCTCGTCACTACTTCTTCGAGGTTAGGCTCGACATTTACTCGGTACATGGGGTCGGTTGTACTGATACTACACTCTTCACATTTTTGTGCAGATCCAGGTACCAGTCAAAGCTGATCGTTTGAGCATAGTTGAGCCCAATTCAAGTCAATGTCCTTCACAATAATTTTGTCTCAACAACTGTAAACAGAAGGTCGTACTACTCATAAACTTCTTCAATTATTATTTCAAAATGAAACCAACCGGAATTTATATATTTCGTAGAACACTGTCGACCAGCTCAACCTTTCATATATCACAATGAATCCAGAGTAACAACTAACACTTTCAAATTTCATAAAACAATACTTAACAACAAGTTGATGAAAACAAGTATACATGAAGGCATAGAAATCATGCAAGCAATTAAACCAGGAATCAAATAAATTAGAAACAGGGAAGGGATCATGTCAAACAGATAATTTGGTGGTGCATAGATACTCGTCACTTCACCTATACACCACACACATGCAATTTCACATAGCAATCAAGTTGGGAATTCCTATTCCCTCAAGTCAAGGTTAAACCAAGCACTTACCTCAATTTAGCAGGTCACTCACTGATCAATCACAACTTTTCCTTTAGAATTTGCCTTCAATTCACTCGTATGTAATCATAATTGAGTTTAATATCTTTAACTATTATTAAAGGAATTAAGTTTATTGAAAAATCACGGGTTTCCTTGGTTTTCCAAAAAAAAAACCTAATTCTACCATTAAAAATTCTAGATTCTAGGTTAAAATCTTGTAGTAGTTAATGATTGAAAGAGATGAGTTAGTAATCACTTACCTATGATTTGGGGAAGAAAATATTTTGGAAGAATAGCCTCTTGCGTTCTAGGGTTATATTATTTTTGAAAAGTGGTAAAATAATTAAAGATGGGCTGTATTTATACGGGCCTCAGGCCTGATCACTGTTATCAGCGGAATAATTCCGCTAAAGCGGAACTCTAGGCCTTGCCCCACTGCTGTGAGCGGAATTAGGAGGCGCGCCGGCGGAAATGGAGGCTTCGAGAATCGCGGTCAGCGGAATTCCGGGCGCTGCAGCGGAACCTGGTCCGCGGCTGCGGAATTCCAAGCGCTGCCGCGCTTTCTGCTTCCGAGAATTGGAACCTCCAACTTTTAACTCCAGTTATTCTTTCTAAGTCTCAAAACACTCCGTGGCCTACTCGAAGCTCACCCGAGCCCTCGGGGCTCCAAACCAAACATGCACGCAAGCCTAAAAACATCATACGGACTTTCTCGTGTGATCAAATCATTGAAATAACATCAAAAATTACAAATTTAACCTCAAAATTACGATTTTCCTCAAGAACACTCAAATTTCATTATTTCTCATCTGGATGTCCAAATCATGATAAATAAATTCCAATTCTCATCAAATTTCACAAATACCGCTTTCACATTATAACAAACTTGTACCGGGCTCTGGAACCAAAATATGGACCTGATACCAATGAGCTCAAACAATAATCATTTTTTTATTTCCTTTAAAACTTCAGTATAATAATTTTCTTCCAAAATTGTTTTCTAAGAATAGGGACCTCATAATTCAATTCCAAGCATACGCCCATGTCTCATATTTTACTACGGACCTCCCGGGATCGTTGGAACACATATCTGGGTCCAATTACTCAAAATATTGACCAAAGTCAACCAAAACCATATTTTTAACTCTAAAAATTACTATTTCTCATATATTCACATAAAACGCTTTTCGGTTTCATGCCCGGACTATGCACGCAAATCAAGATAATTAAAATTTGTCTTTTTAAGGCTAATAAGCCTGGAATAGAGTCTTAATTCGTAAAATGACCCTTTGGGTCACACATAACCAAGGATCATCAGATATATATGTTAAACAGATATGACCGTCTTTAATTTCAAAACCATCAAGAATATAAACATTTCCATACATTTTACCTAGGAGGATTATTTTTGTTGTTTCATCCTTAGTAGCACAACCTGTTTTCTTGAACTTTACTTCATATCCTGAGTCGCATAGCTGACTTATACTCAGAAGATTGTAGTTAAGTCCATCAACAAGATAAACTTCAGTGATATCGCAGTTGTTATTGAAAGAAACTATTCCGGTACCGATTATCTTCCCTTTTGAGTTATCACCAAATTTGACATTTCCTCCATATATTTTTGTAACTTCTTTAAACAGATTTTTGTCACCTGTCGTGTGACTGGAACACGCACTATCCAAGTACCATTTTCCTTGGCAACTCCTTCTGTGGTGTTCCTGCAAAACATAAGTATTACTTCCGTTTAGGTACCCAAGCTTGCTTGGGTCCTTTTTGGTTAGTGTTGCTAGATTCAGGATTGTTTTTGGATTTCTAAATCCATCCTGAGACATTTGACATTCGAAATCGACAAAAGTAATACTTATGTCCACTTTTATTACATTAGTGACACGTGGGATTTGATCCATTTTTGGATCTCCGATTTGTGTTAGTACTAGTGGATTTTGTTCTAGATGGTCCTTCTCCAGTTGATATATAAGTCGCCTGGTTTGACTTTGTAGAACTGTGACTGGTAGATTTGCACATGCCATTGAGTTGCACTAGAAATCCATCATACTCTTCTTGAAGTACTTCTTGTTCAATCTCACATACTTCAAGCTTGAGTTTCCCGTCTTTTATTTCTTTATTAAGTCTCTTTATTTCATTCATCATTTTTTGAGACTCTTTCAAAGTAAGGTCAAAAATATCCTGCAATTCATTACATCTTTCACAATCATAAGATCTTACCTCGCTTGTTTCACCTCTTGCCATGAAACATTTCGCATTTTCATCCTTGCAGTCATCGTTTGAGATGTCCTCGTCTGTCCAGCATCTTGAGAGCTTGTTCATGTCATTTTCTAGGATTGTCATGAAGCATAGGTTTTCTATCTCTTCGTGTTCTTTAACTGTCTTCATCACTCCAGCTTTCGAATAACTTGTTCTTGTTAAATCCTCTGGAGACTTTTCTTTTAAGCTTAGGACATTTAGCTTGAACATGCCTGAATCTTCCACATTCATAGCATTTACCATCATTCTTGTCTTGTTCATTTTATTGCCTAGTTTGCCTGGGTGGTATTCTGCCTCTTTTGGTATTTTTGTATCTTCTCATTAGGCCGTCAATGTTTCTTGATACCATGGCAATTTCTTCTTGAAGAGCTCCAGGGTCGTCATCAATGTCATTTTTTGTTCTGTCAGTTATGGCCTTGAAAGAAACATTGTTCTTCATCTCTTCTTGATTTGTTTCTTAAGGTGAGTTTTCTCAAAGTCTATGAGTTCACCTCGAAGCTCATCATATGACAGTTTGTTCCGATCTTGTGATTCAAGGGTGACGACCTTTATCTACCAAGTGGTGGGCAGACTTCATAGAATTTTCCTAACGTGATCACCACTTGAGTAGGGTTTACCAAAAACTTTTAGATCACTTATGATTTTGCTAAATCTGGCAAACATTACTTCAATAGATTCTCCTTCTTTCATCTGGAAGAGTTTGTAGTCATGTACCAGCATGTTGATGTGAGTTTCTTTTACCTTGTCGGTTCCTTCATAAGTAAGTTCAAGTTTATCCCACATCTCTTTGGTTGTATCATAACCGGAGATATTCACATATTCCTCACCATTTATAGCATTATAAAGCAGATTTCTCACTTTAGCATTGACTTGCACAACCGCCATTTGTTCATCAGTGTATTCATAAATATCTTAAGGATCATCAGGGGGGTGAGCAACAGCTGGTAGTGGGTAATTTCCCTTTTTGATAACTCTCCAAACCTTAACATCATAAGACTTTGCGTATATTTCCATACGTACTTTTCAGTGGAGAAATGTTGTCCATTAATATATGGTGGCCTCACTTGTGATGTTCCTTCTTGGAAGAGTGCTCCGACAATGACTTGGTTTGCCGTGATCTTTCCTCACAAGCTGTTAAGCAAAAGAAAAAATGTGATTCTTGCTCTGATACTAATTGAAAGTACAAGAGGGGGTATGTCATGCCCCGAACCTAGGCCTAGACGTAACACGGCACTCGGTGCCTGACTACATGTGATTGAGCGAACCAACTGGCTGGCTGAATCAACATGTGATATCATAACATACTAAATGCGGAAGATAAACTAACACATATTGATATACTGAATGTCTAGATGATATAAATCAAAATGCGAAAATACTAATACAATTCTGAAACATATTTGTAGCCAACATAGCTTAATATGAAAAGCCTGCGACTCTGTCTAACTGTTACTCTAGTCTATGAAGCCTCAAATAAAGTACTGAAAATACTAACTGTCTAAAAATACTGAAGACTGTAAGGTAATGATAATTCTCCGAACAAACTGGGATCACCAAATAGCTGGTACGAGAATCCTAGCGCTCTAAATTGTCAACCTGTAAATCATTACCTGCATCGTGAGATGCAGGCCTCGAGCAAAAGGGACATCAGTACATTTGAATTGCACTGGTATGTAAAGCAACTGAAAGAAAGAATTATAAATGTTGAAACTGAAACTAAGCTGATAACAGAGAATTGATAATTGATAACTAATAATTGATAACTGATAACTGAAATGGTAACTAATAATTGAACAGAAAGGAAGTAAGGATATGAATACTCCCTCTTCTGAATGATGAACAACCTGCATATCTGAATATTAAACTGCGGCCTCACTCCGAACATATATATATATATATATATATATATATATATATATATATATATATATATATATATATGTGTGTGTGTGTGTGTGTGTGTGTGTGTGTGTGTGTGCATAAACTGCGGCCTCGGACCCAAGTATACGTATACATAACTGCGATCTCAGGTCCAAAAATATATAAAGCATAAGCTGCGGCCTCAGGCCCAAAGATGCATAAAGCATATAAACTGCGGCCTCATGCCCAAATATAGGTGTTCAGCATTCAGGAACTGAGAATCATACTGAAATACATGATACTGAAATACATAATGCTGAAATGTTGAACCATATCGAGTTACATGATACTTGAATACTGAATAGAGCTAGACTGAGACATGTATTCATGAACTGATTATGAAAATAAAAACTTCAACTGTTTATGACATGCTGAGTAAGATATACTGAGACTCAGGGACATCAAACCCAAGTCTATATTGAATACGAACTAAGATCACGACGTTCAAAATGAAAGTCATAAACGAGTTATGAAGCTAGAGAATAGAAGTTCTACAACTATTCAAGGAACTAGGCTAAACGATATTTCTGAGGCAATTGGTAATCTGGTAAAAGAAACGTAGTGTAGGGAGAATCATAAATATTCCCAAACATATAGAATTAGACTCACATACCTTAACTTCCTGCTCTAGAGCGTAATACAATGTTTTCCCACCCTTTCAACTTTAATCTATATCAATACAAGTTAAAGGGATTTCATATTAGCAATATAGTCATGTTTTGGTCACTTAGGTATTTTATCAAACACTTGGTGGCATAAAGCTTCATATCCCTTTTTAGTGGCGTTTCCCATCCGCTTACTCCTAGATAAATTCTAATGTCTCAAATGGCTATAATCAATACAATTCTTTATCACCCATAAGGTAAACAACACTCTTAACCAATAATCAACAATCAACAACCCAAACCTATAGCCGTTCATCTTTTCTATCAAACCCATCAACACATAATTCATGAACTAGAGTCTATAATTTATTAAATCAAAGTTAGAATCCATTAAAGGGTGAAGACATTACATGTTTGAAGTTCAATCTCCTTGAATTCGAGTTATAGGGTTCCTTCTCTCAACAATGATGTCACAATCGAATATATAATGATATGGAGGGTTTAACATGTTAATAAGATGTTGGGAAATTAAAATTAACTTAGAATCACCATTAAAACTTACCTTGGGTGGTGGAAGGAGCCTTAAGGAGTTAGGTTTTTGAGAGATTTCCTTTCTAGAGCAAGTTTTTATGTTTTGGGGATGTGGGACGAAGTAGGGATTTAAAAATGACCCCCCATATGCTCCCCCGCGCACTTGACCGTGCTAAATGGCCAGAACACTGTCGCATTAGCGCGGCCGCACTACTGGGCGCGCATATTGCGCATTGTTTTGTAAAACGGGCATAAATTTTTGCACAGAGATCCATTTGGGCTCCATAATATATCGTTGGAAAAATATTTAAAAGTCCTACAACTTCCATGCTTTGGGTTTTCCAAATTTCCTTACAATTTTCACTAAACACTACTGGAAGACGGATTTTCTGCAAACTTAGTCGATTTTGTCGAATCTTATGCACCTCACTTTCCATCTTGATTTTGAAACAACTATTTTCACCCATAATCATCCCGATAGGACTTCATATGTACAAAATATAACCTTACTACTCCTTTAACTCATTCATACCTAAGCCGAATTTACGGGGTGTTACAGGGTGAATTGTTTATTTTTATATTTTAATCGTTACAAGTTGACTAGTTTTCTAATTAGTCGACTAGATGTAATAACGTGATAACAGTAAGGGCAGAACTTAAGATGCAAAAATAAAGTGCATGAATTAAAGACACCGGAATTTTTGTACTGGTTCGGATTCAATGTGAATCCTAGTCCAGTCCCATTGGGTTGCAAGGGAGTTCTCTTTCAGTGAATGAGTTTCTCGAGTACATAGTGAATGGTGTGATCTACACCAATATCTCAGTTCCTATATAACTCATTTCTCTTTGATACAATGCTTCACCAGTGTTGTTCTCTCTTTCTTCTCTAACTTGTTACACAGCAGATGTAGAAGAGCTACAATGTTTGTTTGCAGTAGAACAAAGATATGGTATTTTGGTTTGATCAAATATATGTGCTAAGGTATAGAGACGAGTTTAAATACTTTGAGAGATGCTTTACTTCTAAACAGATTTGTCAACCCAATAGATTTGATCCTTGGAAAGAGATTGATTCTTTCCAAGAATAAGATTATTTAGCAACGACTTTGTCTTGACGAGAGGGCTTTAATGACTTCCCTTATATGTGACTTGATAGCACCATATATACTTCCTTGAATCTTAGTCCTTACATACTTGATTGATTATCTGCAAGATCTTCTTGATTGATACATCCCTTCAGTCTAGCCTTAATTAATTCTGTCAATATTGGACACTATCATTGATTCCTTCAATCTTGGATGCTTTCCTTGATCTTCTCTGATTGATTCCTTCAATCTTGAATGCTTTCCATGAGTTCCTATACAAAGAACAAATATATTAGTTTCATCATTGAAATCAGATCTAACAGATAATCTGTTATGATGCTTGAAAATGAAATAAGTGAACTGGGAAAATAGAGTGTGACCAACGTGCTATGAACTTAAGTTATAATTGTGACTAGTGATGCCAATGAAATGAGAAGATGTGAGACAGATCTTGAAATGAGCCTCGATGTAACTGTTCATACATGACATCCAAAAATGAATTGCCTAAAAGCTTTTGTACTCACTTTATGCCCATAAGTGGGTGTTTTAAATAATGCTCTGCTTTATAAATATATCCAGTGTGATTCGAGTCATTATACACTCAGGTATTGAAATTGCACGTGATCATTTCTAGGAAAGAGAATTGTAAGAATAAATTGTGTATTGATTGTTTATGTTGCGGAATATCGTGGGTTAACTAGCACACAATCACACACAAAGCAAATAAAGAAGAAAAATCAACACAAGAATTTAATGAGGTTCGGCTAAGCTTAATCCTCGGGATAAAAGCAGAGAGAGTTTTCCACAATGAATGAGAAGAAAACCACAGTACCATCTATAGGATCCCCAACAACAACCCCTATATATAGATCCCAAATAGTCCCAAGCCTATAAGAGAAAGATTTTCCAATTTGACAAGGACTATAGGTTTTCCTTTCCCAAATCTATTAGGACAATGAGTTTTCCTAAACCTATATGGATTATGGTTTTCCTAAAAATACAAGGAACTAATTCAAGCCATAAAATAAAAAAATCTTCCCCTTGGCTTGAATTTTCTTCATTAACAGGAACAACGTCTCTCTACCTTTCCCTCAGCCCTCGGAAGGGCTCTATCCATTGCCGCACACATCAACCAAGTCTAGGCAACGCCTAAACTTGTTAAGAGACTCGATCTCTTTAGCCACAACACTAATCCGTCGATTTGATTCTATACACTGAGTAACTATAACACTCAAATGCATCAACGGTCTCTGCAACTGCCAAAGCAAACCCCACTGGATTCTTATATGCAAGAAGATTCCCATCAACTACGTTTGGATACCCTGCGGTTAGTTGATCACTCTCTTCTCTTTGCCTATTGCAATATGGTTGTTGTTGCATAGGTCTATCAATATTATCATATTGATCAATAATTAGTACCTCCTACACTTCCTCTACTTTAGAACTACTGGGTTGAGCTAGTGGAGATTCAATTTCTAGCTCTATGCGGTCACTGACACCATCATATGTTTCTGCTATTACTTTCTCCCTCTAACTGTCCAGTGAGGAAGATTCATTGAATGTTACATCCCTAAGGACAATTAGCCCTGGAGTCTTTGATCCGTGCACCATAACATATAACCTTTCACTCCAGTTGCATACCCTAGAAATATGCACTTCTTTTCTCTCAGCTCAAGTTTTCCATCCCTCACATGAGCATAAGCAGGACAACCAAATATCCTATAATTTGAATAATTAGCAGGTGGACCGGACCATACCTCAAAAGGAGTTTTGAACTCAATAGTTGTGGATGGAGATCGATTGACCAAATAATAAGTTGCATTGATTGTTTCAGCCCAAAACTTTTGCTAACACATGAGTGTGAAAGCATGCTTCGTGCCCTATCACAAAACGCTCTGTTCATATGTTCTGTAACACAATTTTGTTATGGTGTTCCAACACAAGTGCAGTGTCTCACTATGCCCTCTCTACTGCAAAAATTATCGAACTCGGAATTACAAAATTCCAATCCATTGTCAGTTCGAAGACGCTGAACTTTTCTTTCCGTATGCCTCTCAATCATCGTCTTCCATTAAACAAACGTCGAAAATGCCTCATCTTTTGTTTTTAGAAAATACACCCACACCATCCTTGAGTAATCATCAATCAAATTCATAAAATACATGGCACCACTCTTGGAGAGAACTCAGTTTGGGCCCCAAAAGTCAGAGTGTATATAATCTAACTTGTCTCTGGTCTTGTGCTCGGCCTTCTTGATGAACTTTACCCTTGTCTGTTTACCAAACACACAATGCTCACAAAAATTCAAAACTTGATTTTTATACCCATTCAACAAATTCTGCTTACTCAATAAAGACAATACATTATCACTCATATGGCCAAGTCGCAAGTGCCACAATTGAGACTGATTCAGATCACTTTTTCCAAAAGTTACAGCAGCTTCCCCTTCAACTACACTGGCCTAAAAATGATACAATTTAGAATGTAGTTTACCCTTCATGAGTACCATGGAGCCTTTACACACTTTAAGTATTCCATTCTCGGAGTGAAATTTATACCCTTGATCATCCAAAGTCAAAAGAGAAATCAAATTTCTCTTTATCCGAGGAACATGCCAACACTCAATGTTTCTGATAATTCCGTCGAACATTCTCAATTTGATGTTACCAACCCCCTCTACCGGTAATGGATTATCATCTCCCATGTAAGCAGTCCCACTCATTTGCTTGTAAGTTGCAAACCAATTCTTGGGTGGACACATATGAAAAGTAGCACCAAAATCAAGAACCCAAGAATTCTGCCCATGACTAGAACTCACAACACAAACTTCCCCTACACAGTCACTATCATCAGAATTATTTCCACGTCAACAATATTTTACGAATTATCTATTTTCTGCTTCCCTCTTTTCTCCTTTAGCTTAGGACAATCTCTCTTGTAATGACCTTGCTCACCGCACTCATTACAATATTGCTTCCTTGCTCTAGACTTTGATCTAGCGGTTGACTTTATCCTGTTAAAGTCCTTTTGTTGTGTTCTTCCTCTAATTACAAGACCATCTCCCTCAGTTCTGCTGTCTGGAAAGCTCTTTTTCAACTCTTAAGATTTTAGTGCATTACTAACATCTTTCAGTGAAATGTTGTCTTTCCTATATAGCAACGTATCGGCAAAAGTATCATAGGACGGTGGTAAAGAACATAACATAATCAAGTCATGATCCTCACTCTCAATTTTGATATCCACATTCTTCAGGTCCATTATAATTGAATTAAACTCATCAAGGTGAGTTTTAACAGGTGTACCTTCGTTCATACGGAGATTGTATAACCTCTTTTTCAGGTAGAGGTGGTTTGTTAGCGATTTCTTAGAATACAGATCTTCCAGCTTCTTCCATGCCATTGCTACAGACGTTTTTTCAGCAATTTCTTGAAGACCGCTATCTGTAACGCTCATGAAGATCGCACTCAAATCCCTCTCCTTTAGGTCTGCCTTCTCTGTCTCTTTCATCTCTTCAGGAAAATCCTCATCAATTGCCTTCCGTAACCTTTGTAATACTAGGGACGAATTCATTTAATCTTCCATAGACTAAAACTAGAACCCCCATAAAATTTCTCTACTTCGTACTTTGTTGAAGACGATGAAGACATCTTAACCCTAGATTGTATTGTAGAAACCCGAACCTTTCTCTGATACCAATTATTGCGAAATATCGTGGGTTAACTAGCACACAATCACACACAAAGCAAATAGAGAAGAAAAATCAACACAATAATTTAATGAGGTTCGGCTAAGCCTAATCCTCATGACAAAAGCGGAGAGAGTTTTCCACCATGAATGAGAAGAAAAGCACAGTACCATCTATAGGATCCCTAACTATAACCCATATATATAGATCCCAAATAGTCCCAAGCCTATAAGAGAAAGGTTTCCCAATTTGACAAGGACTATATGTTTTTCTTTCCCAAATCTATTAGGACAATGAGTTTTCCTAAACATATAGGGATTATGGTTTTCCTAAAAGTACAAGGAAATAATTCAAGCCACAAAATAATAGTGTATGATCTTGATGTGTGTTTCTATTACTGGTTGGTATGCCCCCTTTCTTTGGGAAGAAACCTTTGTGCTTAAAGTTTCCATAACTAATGAACTCATGGTGATCATTGGAAAGTAAAGAAATGAAAGTGTGAAATATGAAATACGGCCAAGCGCCAAGAATAACTTTATAATTTGGGCAATTCGTGCTAATGTATTGAAAATATGGGAAAATAAATATGAAATTGTGAATATGGTTGATGTCTCAAATGAAATGGCTAAGCCGATCAGGCCGAGATCAGACTCCGTGTAAGAACACGGTGGTATTGTGGATGAAATTATAAATTTGGTTGATGTCTCAAATGAGATGGCTTAACCGATCAGGCCAAGATCGGACTGTGTGTAAAAACACGGTGGTATTGTGGATGAAATTGTGAATATGGTTGATGTCTCAAATGAGATGGCTTCGCCGATCGGGCTGAGATAAGGCTGCGTGTAAAAACACAGTGGTATTGTGGATGAAATTTTGAATATGGTTGATGTCTCAAATGATATGGCTTAGTCGATCGGGCCGAGATCGGACTTCGTGTAAAAACACGGTGGTATTGTGGATTGTGTCACACTGGCACCAAGAATCACCCAACCTAACAATGCAGAAATTGATTTGCAAATCTATGCGATCCTTAAGGACCTTAACTTGATGTTTTAGTGTTATTTACAGCCCATATTTCTTTCTTGATTGTTTCCCTTGTATTACTATTCATTCTATTGTGATAGTGTTTTAGTTTTACATACTTGTACTATTCGACAGTACTAACGTCCCTTTGCCGGGGGCGCTGCATCTATAAATGGATGCAGGTGGTTCCGTAGCAGACAATGTTGATCACATATAGTGTTGCATCCTCTTCTCAGCGTACTCGGTGAGCCCCACTTAATTCCGAGGTCATGCGTTATATTTTTTGTTTATATTGTTGTCACTTTGTGTTTTGAGGTATAGCCGGAGCCTTGTTGCCAACATTTCCATATTACTCTTCAGTTGTACTTAGAGGCTCCGTAGACATGTTGTGGGTGGTGGTTGATGTTGGTAGTCAAAACTAGAAATGTTGGTATTTAGAAACATGTTTTTCTTCATATCTATAAACTTGTAATATTTTGAAAATTATGAATGAAGTTACTAACGGAAATGAAATGGAAGTTGCTAATGAAAACTACTTAATGTTTGATTAATGGAGTATGTATCCTCTTTATTCATTTATTAGTTTTGGTAGAAGTAAATCTAATAGACTTGCTCGGCCAGAGTCACTCAGTTGAGGCGCCGGTTCCGCTCCCTGAGTTTGGGGCGTGACAGATGCAGTGTTATCAACCCATCTTGAATCTTGGCCCTAATAAAGTGAAAATTTACCTCTATGTTCTTAGTTCTCTCGTGAAAAACTGGATTTCTTGCAATGTGAACAGCTTCCAGACTATCACAAAACACAGGAATAAGATCATTGCAGACCACTGCTAGTTCCTCCATCAACCTCTTCACCCACACTAGCTCTCCTACCACTTTCCTCACTGACATGTACTCTGCTTCACCAGAAGATAGCGATACTGTGTTGTTTCATAGGATTCCAACTAATAGGGTCGTCACCAAGTAGGCAATATAGCCATTGACTGACTTCCTTGAATCAGGGAAAGATGCCTAGTCTTAATCACAATAAGCTCTTATCCCATAATTAGGATCCTTGGAAAATTCCCAATGTAAGATCATGCTTCAGGTATCTTAGGACATGTAAAGCAGCCTTCAGATGTGGCTCCCTTAGGGCTTGCATAAACTGGCTCAGGTGTTGGACACTATATGTTGTGTCCAATCTTGTATTGGTGAGGAAATTGAGCTTTCCAGCTAATTTTCTGTAGTACATTGGATATGAAATTGGAGGCCCTTCTTCATCCTTCAACTTGATTGTAGAATCAAGAGGATATAAAAAAGTGGTGTTGCCTAAGAAGTCATACTCCTTCAACAAGTGACTAGTGAACTTCCTTTGAGTCATCAGGACTCCACTAGACTGATATCGTATCTCTGGACCCAAAAAGTAATGTAATATTCCCAAGTCTTTGATCTTAAATTTGCTGGGCAGGAATGTCTTCATTTTTTCTATCTCTTCTAAGTCATTGCCAGTCAGGATCACGTCATCTACATAGACTGCTACAAAGACCACTGAAGTTCCTTCCTTCATATAAAACAGTGAGTTGTGACTTACTTAGTGCTGAAAACCTTTTGAACATAGATATTCTATTAACTTGTCATACCATTGTCTTCTAGATTGTTTGAGCCCATATAGATATTTTCTGAGCTTGCACACCAGGCTACTGTTATCTACCATCAAACCTTGTGGAATCTCCATGTATACTTCTTCATGCAAGTCCCCGTGGAGGAAAGCCTTATTTACATCCAACTGGTAAAGACTCCACCCCATTTTTTACTGCAATAGTAACCAATGTCCTAATTGTAGTCACCTTCACCATTGGAGAGAATGTCTCAGTATAATCAATCCATGTTTCCTGAGTGTAACATTTCACCACAAGTCTTGTTTTGAATCTCTCTATGCTCCCATCAACTTTTTGCTTGACTTTGTATGCCCACTTACAACCTATGGCTTTCTTTTCTGCAGGTAAGTGCATTAAATCCCAAGTATGGTTAGTGTGTAAGGCCTGAAATTCATGTGTCATAGCTGATTGCCATAAAGAATTCATAGTTGCCTCCTCTTAAGAGTTTGGCTCACAATAATGTGAAATGTTCCTTAAAAGTTGCTGACTTTTATGGTTAAGAGTATTGAATGCAACATGATGCTTATTAACAAATAATGTGGTAAGTGAAGTTTGGTTAATTTGGGAAGTGCTAGTCTATATTTGGTATGGAGCAAATATATTCCTTAAATTGTGAGAGAGTTGTGTGAGTTTTGGATGATCTTTTCAATTGTGGAAGATCAGATTGGTTGGTGAGGGTGGAATCATTCTGTTGTGCATTTATTTCAGGTGAAGTAGTAGGTTGGTTTGTAGTGGTTAGGTCTTCAAGTGATGAAGCAGTATGGGTAGGTGAATTATTAGGTGAGCCAGTGGTAACAGAATCTAAGGAGGGTGCATTCCTATCAGACATGCAATCATCTCTCAAACTACAAGGGTCGGGATCAATGCATGTTGAAGTGGAATCTGGAAATGATTTAGGAAAGCTAGATGGATTTGACTTAGACTTAATGGCAAAAGGAAATATATGTTCATGAAATCGAACATCCCGGGAACATGTATCCTCTTAGTGGCCAAGTCTAGGACCTTGTACTCTTTTGTTCCAAAGGGATATCATATGAACACATGAAGTGTGGATCTTGGTTCAAACTTATCCTTATGAGTTTTCAAGATGGTAAGATAATAGAAGCTGCCAAAACTTCTAAGATGTGAATGGGCTTACTATCATGGAGAATCTCAAAAGGATAATTGTTTTTAGGGCTCAAGAAGGCAATCTATTTATCAGGTATGTGGCAGTGAGAATGCACTCCCCCCCCCCCCAAATATCTCAGGGGTAATTTGGCCTGGTATAATAATGCCCTGTCTGTTTCAAGTAGGTACCTATATTTTCTCTCTACCATACCATTTTATTGTGCTATGTATGAATAGGTTTCTGGTGAACAATTCATTTGGTTTGGAAGTATGACATTGATTCATTATTGACAAATTCTAGGTCATTTCAGACCTAATGATTTTGACTGTGGTTTTGAACTGATTTTCTATCATGGAAATGAAGGCTTTGAGGGTCTGGAGTATATTTCTTTTATAGCTCAACAAGTGAGTCCAGGTTGATCTACTGAAATCAACAACCAAAGTCAGGAAATATCTATAATAGTTATGCGTGTTTACATGATAAGTCCCCCATAGATCATGTGTATTAGTTCAAATATTTTGGTAGAAGTAGTGGTACTAGGTAAATGGAAATTTGGTTTGTCTAGCCATTGGGCAAATTTGTCAAAATAAAGGTTGCCTGGGAGCAAAAGTGACAGGTATTGTGGAAATTCCCCTTATTTTTACAAAAGGTACATGTCCTAGTATATTGTGCCACGGGTGATAAATAACATTTCCATGAGACATAACAGAAGACATTGAAATGGAATTAAAAGTAGTAAAGTCAGTCTTATTGATTGACTGGAGCATATTTACATCATTGGATGGACATGATGATTTATTAAAAAATGTAGATGAATGAGGAGGATGACTCTTAACTCTACTTGTAGCATCATCAAATATAGGAAGAATGAACTAAAGTACTTGAAAAGATCAAAGTTGAAAGCAAAAATAAACTTTGACTTAGACTCATGACTGAGACACATTGAGCAAAGAAAGTATAGGCCACTTCTTGCCTAACCAATTTTCAGAGGCCTCTTCATTGAAGGGGCCTGTATTAAAAAGAGATACCTATTGAAGTTAACCATACAATTGAGATGCACAGTTAATGAGTGAATTGAGATGAGATTAAATTTGAAGCTAGGCACATATAATACTCTAAACAAAGTTAGACTGGGACCAAGGAATGCATCTCCTATTTCTGTCACTTTGACTATGTATCCATTAGGTAGGGTAGCTAAAAATGGACAAGGTAAAGTCTTGATGTTGGTTACACATAGTTGTTTCTGCAATCTCTTTATAAGTAGAGCAAGCTAGAATACGTGCAAAGTTTGCAACTCCACAGGCAATGTTGTTTGGATTCTCCCATGTATTTCCAGCTTGGAAAGTCTCCGGCAAGTTTAGCAATTGTCCATATTGTTCCTTTGTCAGACCTGGCACACATTGGTTTGAATTCTTGTTCTTTGATCCTTCAGTACTTCTACCAAATGACTCTTTACAACCTCGGTGAACATTTGTAGTAGACCCTGCATTTCTCCTTGCCTTAAGTGAACTTGAAGTCTCGTGAAAATTCAATTATCCTATAGCATGTTTCTCTTGTATGCCCCGACTTCTCGCAATAGTCACAGAAAAGTCTTGACTTGTTGAGTGTGTGATTTCTATTTCCTCTAAATGAATTATTCGTTGTGCCCCGTCTATGTGGAGCATAGTTAGTTTTGAATGTGTTTTAATCATGCCCATTGGCATTGAGTAATGCAGACTCCATGGCCAATTGGCTGCTTGTCTTGACTTCTCTTTGCTTCTCCTCTTGAATTAGAATGGAGAAGGCTTTTAAAATTCTAGGAAATGGTTTCATCATTAAGATACTACCCATCACATTTGTATAAACTTCATTAAGTCCCATTAGAAACTGAATTGGTCTGCGATCCTGTCTAGCTTTATGCATGTTTGCTTTGGCTCCACAAGTGCATTTACAGCTCCATTATGCGTGGGCATTTAAGGTGTTTAATTCTTCCAAAGTCTCTTCATTTTTATATAATATCCTGTGATGTCCAAAGCACCTTGACTAAGGTCATTTATTGCCTTTTGAAGCTGATAAAGTTTTGCCCCAGTGGTTTGATCGTATCGGTCCTCCAACTCCTGCCATAACTCCTTGGAATCAATGACATACTGTAGATTGTCTGCCAAATCCTCTGAGAGTGAATTAGGAATTTACAACGTCACCATGTCATCACATCGAGCCCACTGGTCGAAGGTCGCATCATCGGAGCTCGGATTCTTTTTCCGATGATGACTGCGACTTTATTCTTCACTTAAGAATACCTTTCCTCTAGTATCTATAACTAGTTCCATCGAGGGCTACCGATACCGGCAGTATTCAGGCACTCTCGAGATGGGTGCATGTACAATGGACTATATTGTGTTCAGGCTAGGGTTAATTGTATCTGAGGTATCCTTATCTCCGGCCATGATTCAATTCAAATTAGTAGATAAGATTGATTAATTATGAAGAAAATGAGAGAAAATCACCTGATTAACCTGTGAATCTCAATACCCTAAATCTTTGATTTCGCGATTTGAGTCCGAGCAAAGAGGAGAAATAACAACGAGATGAAGAAGACGGGGTAGACAAACTCGCACTGGAGCGCGAGCTCTGATACCATGTTAAATTCGTGTGTTCTTATGGTGAAGTCATCCATCATTGATGGATGAGCTGCTGAGAGAGAAGGGGAAATGAACATTCTAGAAGATAGCTGAAGATTGTGAAATGATTTATGTATATTCAAACTGACTCAATGTACATAACATATACACGAGTGGAACCACATATCTAACTACTGAGTATAAGTACAAAACTGTCTCTAACTAACACTAACTATAAAGAGGATAAATAGAATTACAATATAAGTCTCAATAGTGTGAGGTTGGCCGCCCAAACTTCAATTATTTTTGTCTGAAGTTGACCTAAAAGAAGAAGATGAGAATCAACACTTTTGTCTGAAGTTTTTCAACATCGATTACAAGTTAAATAATTTGATAAAATTAAATATACCTTAAATAACAGGTGAAAATTAGCTACCAAGTGCAATTCCGATTGTATAAAACATGATATACCAAATATACACTCGTAATAACATATCTTAGACATTAGACTCATTAGTTGAGTCACATTATGTCTTGCGGCATATAACTATTAAATAAGAAAATGATCTCCTATGACTAGTTATGATTGAAATGAAAAAATAATGACTCTGCAAAAGTTTGTTGTTTACTAAATTCATGATCATATAACTAAAATGCAAATAGATTTTCAAACAATATTTATGAGAAGTTTGACAACCGTACAAGGACCATCCCAAAGAATTTTTATTGGGAAGAAGACCACGTTTAAGGCTGATGTTTATAATATAACCAGCTTTTGTAAAGTTTTTAAAACATAGCCACTTCTTGATTTTAAGGAACTAGTTTGGCTCGCTTAATAGCAACAGAACCAAAACTGATTTGTACAGATTGGACACTTTATATTTAATAAGTCAAGGCCATTCAATTTTAACGTTATTGAGTGTAATTTTTTGAAACTTAATGTTTTGTGTATCCTTCTAGCTAAAAATAATTAAGGCGAGCTAGCTCGAGAAGGGAAGCATTGATATAACTGGTAAAATCATTGTCATGTGACCAGGAGGTCATGGATCGAACCGTGAAAATAGTCTCTTGCAGAAATGTCTGTGTACAATAGACCATTGTGGTCCGACGTTCCCCAAATCACGCTCATAACGGGAGCTTAATGCACTGCATTGCGCTTTTTTAAAGCTAGCTCGAATACTAGTGTTATGAAAAACAAGAAGAAGAAAAAAAAAGAAAACAAAAACTAATTTATTAGGACCATGTAGAGGAATAAATAATGATCACGTGTGATTAATTCTTATTTAAATAGAATTTTTTAACAAATTTCATATATATATATTATCAATGACATATAAAGATATTGAAATCGGTGAAGTTGCTCTGATATTACCAGGAAGTAATGAGTTCGAGCCATGAAAACAACCTCATGTAAAAATGTATACCGTATTTCAGACTTCGCCATAACGAGAGCTTAATATATCGTATTGTCCTTTTAATGAGCTTAGTACACCACCTATTAGTGACATATTGAAAATAAAAAATATTAATGAATCATAAAATCCACCTCCCTAGTAAAAGAATATGAGGGTGTTACAATGGAGCCAATAAGAATATATTTATATCAACCATATAAATACCACCAAAGAAAAAAACTTGTAGCAAAGCCTCAAGAAGCAAGAGCACCTATGGATAAGATCCACCACACTGTGTGTTAACTCTCTCTGTAAAACCACCCACCCACCCCCACCCCCTCATCCATGGCGGGTCTTACCACCTTCACTCTCACACCCACCATTTCCTCTAAACCAAATACTAAACCCCTTTTTCTTCCTTCCCTTAATTCTTCTCTTTTTGGCCTCCGTTTTCACCTTCCTCAGCTCCGTTCTTGTTCCTCTCTTATCTATTATGCTGCCACTGTCTCCGCCCGCTACGGCGGTGGAGGCGGCCGTGGTAACTTTCGGCCGCCCCCACGTTCTGACGATGATGAAGCCCTTGATATTTCTTCTATAAGGTATTCCACATATTCTTTTGTTATGCACTCAGCTTGAGTAACATTATGTGAAATTCTTATATCCATTTTGCTTTTTAATAGTGTTTTTTGATTATTTTAATATTAAATGTTTTTGTTTAATTTTAAAATGAATTAGGTTCTTGTTAAAGTTGTTAACTTTTTTTAGTTTCTTGTGTTGTGCCCTCAGCTTGTTGTAATGTTTATAGGAAATTCATGTCTTTTTTTTTTTGGTTTTCTTAGTTATTGTAATATTAAATGTTCTTTTTAATGTTAAAATGTATTGGACTTTTCTTAGATATTTGTCTCTGAGCCGAGGTCTCCCGAAAACAGCCTCTCTATCCCCTCTGGGGTAGAGATTAGGTCTGCGTACACTCTACCCTCCCCAGACCCTACTGGTGGAATTTTACTGGGTTGTTGTTGTTGTTGTTGTTAAAGATGTTAACTTTTTTAGTTTTTGTTGTGGTGTTTTGAAATAGGTCAGACAAGGTTAGGCTCATTGATGAAAAGCAGAACATGGTTAGTCTAATTTCAAATTTGCTTCTTGTGTTGGTTTCTTAGTTGTTATTAATCATTGATTTTGTTTAATTGGTTTTTGTTATATAGCTGGGGATAGTGTCAAAAATGGAAGCTCTTCAGAAAGCTGAGGATGCAAGCCTTGACTTGGTATGTCTTTGAAAGATTGAATTGATTGTATGTAACTTTTTTCTTCAAGTTTTGTGTTTAGGGGGACAATAAAATATCCCTCAACTATGACAATGTAGCCCTCTAATTTGCCTCATTTGTGCTAGTAATCTTGTATTGTATGGTAAAAAATAATGTGGTGTCAAGAAAAGAATTTTATTCCAAAGATGGTAAAAAATATGCAGTTATAAGCTACGTTACGCAGACTCTCCAAAATACTGCCGCACCCGTGTCGGATATTCCAAAAATACACTGCTTTTGGTGATTCCGACACGCACCCGGCGATCTGTTTGGAGAGTTTGAGCAACATAGGTTATAAGTGTTAAACTAGGCAAAGTTGACTGCAGTTATGAAGCTCCAAGAAGAAAGATAATATACTCTGTACTGTTTTTTTTTTTTTTTTTGAAA